>JAGDQP010022433.1:0-28186 GCA_022664845.1 Lepisma saccharinum
TTTTTAACGTTTTCTTATATTTTCGTGACATACTCGTGATGATACACTGTCATACCAAATTTCATTTCTCTATCTCGAACGATGTGAAAAATGGTATTTCAGCTGCCATTTTGAATCAAAGATGGTGAATTTTTTAAAACGTTGTTATATTTTCCTAAACTACTCTTGATAATACATCATTATGCCAAATTTCGTATCTCTGGCTCGAGCAGTTGGAAAATGGATTTATGACGCCCGCCATTTTGGATTCAAGATGGCGTCTTTAGAGATATTTTGTAATATTTTCATAATCTACTAATAATGTTGTACTGTCAAACTAAATTTCATTATTCTAGAGGCAGCCGTTTAGGCTGTGTATTCTTTAAAAGTTTAGGGCTGGTGGCCGTTTTTAATCCAAAATGGCAACTTTTTCAAATTTTTAAAAAGTTTTCTTAATTTGCAATCAATGATGTAGTTTCATACCAAATTTCACTGTTCTATCTTTAGTCGTTTAGGCTGTGTATTCTTTGAAATTTTAGGTTTGGCGGCCATTTTGAACCCAAGATAGCGACCTTTTCAAAATGTCGGAATTTTTCCTTTATCTACTTATCATCCTCTACATTCATACAAAATTTAATGTTTCTAGTTTACTCCAAACACCCTAAACAATATGATGAGTGAGTCAGTCAGTGAGTGAGTGAGTCAGTTAGCCTAAAAGGTGCAATTTCAGGGGTCCACAACTAGAACATAGTTTGAAATACGAATATGAAATTTTGTACATCTGCACATATTTACCATATCTCCTTAACGGCAAAAGCTCATATTCCTATCTTTAACATCTTTTTCTTACGGGCCCCCCAAATCGTCGATTTTGCCATAAACTCTTGTTCCTGTATAACATGCTTCTGGCAGTGCTAACGTTTTCTGACGTGAAGAATTTGGCTCATGCACTGCCGTGCATGTTGATATGAACAACTCAGGAATTAAGACTTAAATATAACAATCAGAAGCTTATAAAACTGAGTTAGAAATGAAAATTTTGTCCAGATTGGTTCAGACTGGAAGTAGACGAACGAGATTAATGTCCTCTCCGCTCTCTGGCTTCATTTATTCATGAAATTTTCAACGGCAGCAGTCAGCAAAATATTGGTTTAGACTGGATGTCGACAATCGAGTTTAAATATTTGCCTTGGCGTCTATCTTTCAACACTAAGTATCCACTCCAGTATCGCTACGTAGAGCTAGATGGATACAAGGTGTAGCCACGGGGGGGCACAGGTGCCCGTGCCGCCCCAAATAGTGTGTGTATTCCCTCAAACAAAAATTGGAATAATACACTAGATATAATAAGTTTCAGGCATTTGCTACACGATATGTGTAGGTCAATCCATCTGAAATAACCCAGCTTGGCTACTCGACCCCTTTCATTTTTTTCTATATTTCGATCTCTTATATAAGAATAGTCCTAAACAAGAATTATTTTTTTACACAAATCTATTAATTAATGACCATTTTTGTATTGTTGCGCATGCCGAAATTTTTGTTAGCAAACGTTTACGGAAAATGTAATGTTTGCGAATAGATTTATCATAGAACATTGAAACAAATACCATTCTTTCCTTTAAAATCCGTTTGATAATTTTACTCCTCTGCATGGAAACCCTAATACGTAATCGAACTGGTCAAAATGGTATCCAAATATGATTCTTGAAATGAAAACAATCCCGGTTTTCAGGGCACATTTTCGCCCTGAAGGGCTTTAATATATCAAATTTGATTTCTTGTGCACTATTAGCATGTTCAAAGTTCATATATGCTTCCTTTATATTTTATGATTTTTTTTTTAAATCCAAAAATTCGTATTTTATGCATATTGGATGCCCGATATCTCTGGAAGGAAGAAAATATAAAAATGGAAGAATGGTGGAAGAAAATATTTTTTCCAGACGTTATATATTTATGTCAGGAGAAACTACAGTAAAAATTTAAACTTTAATATTTGAATTTGAAGTGAGTTACAAATTTGGTGGTATTGGGGTGAATAATTCTCGTGAGCGCCACGGTATGAATATTGCACACCCTTATCTGTGATGGGACACCAGTCAATAAATAAAATTTTACTTTTTTTTACACGTTAGACACTTCAGGAGAGACTAAGGTAGACATTTCAACTTTTGTATTTGAATTTGAAGGAGGTTACAAATTTGCAAGTTGGTTTGTGAATAATGTTCGTGCATGCTTTGTGAAATGTTATATTACCACCAGAGTGCGAAAGAAAGATACGAATACGTGAAATAGACCCTGAAATGTCATTGTAAGAAAGCTTTTTTTATATACATCTAGTGTTCAGTTGGCAACATGGCTGCTCCGCATTTCCACTTTGTCTTTTTTCATTCCATTGGGTAACCATGCCTTTTGGAAAACGTTGCCACCTTGCTATGTGTGTGTGAAGCACTTATACAGCTGTCTGCATCTCTTATTACTTAAGCATGTCAATTATCATTACAACAGTAAAATTTTCTTCACAATTCTGTGGTAATCAAGAATATTTCTTTTAACAGCCATTTTTATACTAGTTACCAAAGCACACACGACCATTATTCATCCCCAATTTGCAAATCGGTAACTCCCTTCAAACTCAAATATCAAAGTTGAAATTTCTGCTGTAGTTGCTCCTGACATAATTGTATAAAAAAATGAAAAATATATTTTTATCTAATCTCCCATCAGAGATACGGATCTTCAAGGTTCCTACCAAAGGGTGCACGAGTATCATTCATCAACAATTTCGAAGTTTGTAACTTAATTGAAACATATTAGTAATGTTCAAAATTCTACCGCAGTTTCTCCTGACATAAATGTATAACATGCGAAACAAAATATAGATTTTTATATTTTGTCCCACTAGAGCTACTGCGCCTTCAATATGCATAAAATACATTTTTCTTTATGTATTTTCATTAATTCATAAAATATCATGGAAGTATGTATCATGGAAGTACTGTATACTTTCAATACACTTTAATATGTAATAGCGTGCAAGAAATCAACTTTAATATTCAATCCATTCCGGGCGAAAAAGAGCCCTGAAAAACGAAATTGTTTCAATTTCGACAACCACATTTGGATACCATTTTGACTAATTGGATTAAGTTTCAAGATTTTTCATTCAGAAGACTAAAATTATCAAGAAGATGTTATTGGAAGGAATGACTTTTGTTTGAATATCCTATGAAAAACCAGTCCGCAAGTATTACATATTCCGTAAGCATCTACTAATACAAATTTTGGAATGCGTCGCAATACAAAAATAGCCACCGGTAATTAATCGGTTGGCATAAAAATAAAAGAATACCCGTTTTGAACTATATCTATATAAGTACTTAAAAAAAGAAAGGGATTTAGCAGACAAACTGGACGATTTCAGATACACTATGCACTAAACTTTGCTTGAATAAACGTTCGACTATTTTGGATAAACACGAATACTCTTTGGCAGGGATGTAATGCTAAATTTTTAGGTGGGTACGCTTCTCTCGTTATAACGAAACATTTAATTTACTATCCCATACACCTACGTATTTCATAAATTTTAGGTGGGTATACGCGTATATCAGACCCTTCCATTATATCCCTGTTCTTTGTATTTGTAAAGGTGCCCCCTTAAGTAAATATGATTCTCCCCGCGACAATATGATGCCTTGTCATTATTTCTTATGGGAAGCGCGCATGTCAGATTAAACCTCCAAAATAATTATCGCTGTTTCGTAGCGGATTGACAAATGTAAAGTGCTTTCAGATGCGTTGTGCTGTAGATTGTAGTCACAGGACAGAAATATGAGTTTCAAAGAGGTCACCGGCTGACCCACAGTACTCACTATAGAGGAACTCAAATGGGTCACACAATATGGCTGCCGTTGAACCGTAAATTTGGCTTCATGTGACGTCATGAAATCTTTCTCTATTCTATTTATAACTCTATGGTAAAAATCTACGATATCACTTGAAGAGTATTATTCCGAAACTCGCTCAGTCCATTTTCAAACATTTTCAGAAATAGAGAAAATAATGTAGCAAAACTACCGAGTTCTCACTGCCAGGTATTACAATCGAGCTCTACGTAGCGATACTGGAGTGACTGCTTAATGTCGAAAGATAGACGCCGCAGTAAGTATTTAAACTCGATTGTCCACTTTCAGTCTAAACCAATATGGACCAAATATTCAGTTTTAACTCAGTTTTATAGGCCTACGCTCTTATCGCTGTACGGCCAGTTTTTCTACTTAAATGATAATTCCTTAGTTATTCATATAATAATATATGGTACTCTGCATATAATAGAAAATAATCCAAATAATATTTACGTTTTTTTTGCAAGAATTAAGATATAAATTAAAAACTGACCGCACAGCTATATCAAGCGTAAAACACTGAGTTAGCACCGAAAAGTTAGACCATATTGGTTTAGACTGGAAGTTGACAAACGAAATGAAGTGTCCTCTCCGCTCTCTAGCGTCATGCATTCATGGAATTTTCAATGGCAGCGGTCAGTCAGTCCAGTATTGGTTTTGGATAGAGGTAATTGAATATTACATACAAATTCACGATCTATAACACGGCACAGTGCAAGGTTTGCAATCACCAGCAGTTATAAAGAAAAAGCGATTGCCTGCAGTACGGATTAAACGCTATTGAAAAAAAAGCAGAAATGGACAGGTCAAGGTTTGCAATCACATTCTTGAATTATAGATTTCAATAACTAACATCGAGGTGATAATTAGTCAATAACGGAAAATTGAAGAAATCAACATAAGAATAATTAAACGAATAAACAAAACTTCATCCTAGTTCTAAAAGTCGTCCCGTGCTCCGACAAGGGTATGATGGTGCATTCCGTGCTGTTTCCAAATTCGAGTGACATCTGCAGTTAGAATTTGAAACGATGGGCGCATTCAACGGACTAAGGTAGCAATAAGCGCTGAGAGAGGTGAACATTTAAATCGCATTGGCTGCTACCTATAGGCAAACCAATAAGCTTCAAGTGCTCTCTCAGCGCTTAGTGCTACCTTAGGTCGTTGAATGTGCCCATTGCTTTAATTCGGGTAAGGGAACAGGATACTTAATAAATGAAACGTAGGACGTATAATAAGATAACATATTTCAAATGTGATGTCCTAGATTTTTATAACTATACTCATCACGTCTGAAGGATGCAGGGATTTTCCCAAGATTTCCAGTCTAGGGTGTGTGTGTAATTTTTCGCTTGGGGAGGAGGTCAGAAGAAAAGTTCTCATCAAACCAAGAAAAACTTCCTTTGAAGGAATATAGAGAAGAGCGTAATTTGAGAGCTACAGGCGTCAGAAATAAGTAAGGTACCGCCATAAACGACGTCATATCTCGACAAATAATGACGCTAGCCGTGTCGGTTTAGCCAGTCATAATCGAAGTTGTACCTAATATACTCTACCTAAGCAAAGTTCATGATTGAAGGAATACCCAACAGATGGACTTTGCAACGTAAGAAGTTTGTTCTCATGGAATTAACATTGCGCATTAAACATACACAGAAATTCGCTCTAAGCTGCATTCGTTTCATAAGCTTTGCCCAGATAGATGTAGTAGGTGTAATGTTGATAATAATTTACGAAAAACACACGGATTACGTCATTATTTGTTGAATTATTACGTTATTTATCACGATACTGTCCTCACTTCTCTATCTCCGAAACTACGCTCATTTTTACATTTCTTCAAAGAAACATTCTTTATTTCATGAGAACTTTTCCGTACTAGAATATTGACAACCTATTTTTTTTCAATGTCTTTATATAAAGAATCCGCAAGAAGCGATGAATGTTTGACGTATGTCACTGTAAAGAATAAAACTCAGGCGTAACTTTTACGTGTATGTTTGTTTACCTCGTCATTTCTGCGTGAGTTTCCAATACTATCCTAGAGGTAGCCGGGTCGTTTTTATTTTTCATAACCTCTTCTTCAGTTTTAAAAACCAAGTTATTAGCATACTATTTCACCGCCAAAAAATCCTTTTGGGGGTTCTTCAGCCATTCATGAAACACATTTAGTCCACACGCTCCAGGTTTTGCAAAGTGAAATGTGCAGAATGTGTACTTGCAGAATCTGTTCATGAAATGAGGCTCTGTTCCTACCATTTTCTACGACTGCATCCCCATAATTGTCCGATCTTCTTCATCTCTTGCTTTGAGACGTCATCGATAAAAACAACATTTGCCACTTCTGTAGAAGACATCATTTCTTGTAACACAATTAGAAATTCGTCCATATTGTTGCATGAAATTCCTTTTGAAAGGTATTCGTTAACATTTTGGGAAGGGGTGTTGGGAGGATATTACTTAATTCATTTTGAGGGTGTAGGTTAAAATTTAGGGGCATGTTGCGGGTGTTAGGGAGACTTGGAAAATCTATGGAAGGATGATATCCTTTGGTGATCACTTCTGGGAGCAAGGAAGGGGAAACTAGCGACCAGGGCCTTCCCTGTGGTAAGAACCCGGCAATCGCCAGGTTATGCTGATGAAATCCCTGTGAAAGCTAAGTCAGGATGGTGGACAGCACACGTCTACCTCGGAAGAGTAAGTCGCTGGCGTCGTCGCAGCTAGTGATTCGTGTTAAACATGATTTGTACCACGTATAATGAAAAATCTAACCTGACATTCTAAACCATGTCCGTGAGTAGCAGAACAAGTTGAAAATGTGTAAAATGAAAGGAGATCTAACCTGACTTTTTAATCCATTTTCGTCAAATGTGTTTAGTGAAAACTCCAACATGAGTCTTTTAACCTGTTTCCGTGATTTGGGTCAATTATTCATAAGTGAAAAGGGAATAAAACTTGTTGACAAAAAATAGAAAAAGAATCCTGGCTAAGAATAGAATCCCGGTCTCCTCGGTAGGAAAGCTGAAACATGTCACGGGGTCAATTTTCTGATCAAGTCCAGGCTTTAGAACTGGTCTGACCCGGTACCTGGGGAACAAAACGGAGTTTTAATTGTGATATTAAAAAAAGGGGGGGACGTTACCCCCAGGAACGAAAAGTACGACGCCAAAATTCGAAGTTAATTATGTTTCCCAGACCTGGCCAGGTCCAATGGGTCACTAGGTAATTCGGGTGAAGTTTCGAACGGGGTCTCGGGTCAGACAGGATCACCAAAAGTGACCGGTTTCATATCTGCTCGGTAGTAATCTGATGTTCTACTCTCTAGTTCACAGCTGATCTACCAAGTACAGCGTTACCACTCCTTTTATTGTTGCCCTTAGTTCACACAGTAGCCACTAGATGAGAGTACGTAGACACACTTCTTTTTTAGTTTCCCGAGAAGTCCTGACAGCAGGGTTAGAAGCGTCGTGCCTCTCTGTTACCGTTTCGAAATCATTGACGCCAACCACTAGACTACAATTGCTAAAATAGAGAACGGAAGAGCTGAGAAAAAGATTGGACATGTGATATGGAGCAGAAGTGAGAGATAGAAAACCGAAGCTTTTGAAATGTGGGGTTGAAGGAGACTGAGCAAATGGACTACATACAAACGTTGCGAATTGGGGAAAAAAGACTAACTCTCAAGGAAACAGGAACGTAGAAAGAGAGTAGTGAGGACATTTCAATATTCAAGGGGGAAAGGGGAAAGGCCAATGTCAGTCATCGACAGAAAGTGAAAACTAAATATAATATCAATCCAGCTTTTTTAAACCTTCTTTTAAGACCTCGTTTATAATTTCCTCTTGAACTTCTGTTGGTTTTTCTTAGTTACTAATTGGTTTCTGTTCAAAGTCCATTTGTTTCGTTAGTTGGATTTTTTTTTCAATGTCCATTTAAATGTACTCTTTAATTTCTGATGGACAAACTATCAAAAAATGAAATTAGAACCGGAAAACCTGAAACAAAGTATTTAATTAAAATTCAATATTGAGATATAATATTATTATTTTTCGTGGATTAAGCTACCGAATTCGAAATTAAGTCGATTTTATCAGTTTCTAAGGATACTGTGACGAATTAAAAATTCCTCACTTCCTGTTATGAAGTTTTTAAAGCAGCTCGTTTTGGTCACAAGTGAAGTCAGATATCTTTCCATGTTGAAGTAGATACAATCTGGAATAAGTTATAATTAATAATGCTGCTGCTTAAAACGAATTTTCATCTCATTGGATATTACTTGTAAAAGTGTTCTTTGATTAGTTAGTATTAGTTGAAATATACTATTAAGATATACTATTAAGACAGAAGAAAAAAGTTTCTTTTTTCTACATTTTATTTGACAATGAAAACAAATACAATTTTGTTCACTTAATTCCAAAACGAAAAAAGGTTACAATATATTATTTGACAATACTTAATTGGAATTGAAGAGAATAAAAAGTGAAAAATTTAAGTAAGTGAAAAAATAACTTAAAAGGATAGTGTAATAAACGAATGATAGAAAAGTGCAAAAACAAGAAAGAATGAAAGTAACTAAGAATTGAACAATATTAGTTTAACCTTGAAAACAAAAGAAGAATTAATTAATAAAGTGCTAAAGGCAAAATAAATTATCTCCCCTCAATTAATAAGTCTTTCGAAAAATAATAAATTATGAGAATTTTCCTTCGAACATTCAAATGTTTCCAAAATACAGTTTTTTTTGTTAACAAAGACGATTCTTTAGATGTTTTCTTGATATCTTTCTTGCATTGAATGCAGTTGTTGATGTTCTAAACCATCTTGAATTGACACTGTTCCGAAATTAGGAGTAAAATCAAATTCAGTAATGCTTTTAAAAAAAAAAAAAAATGTCATCGATCAGAACAGATCGATCTCAAGATAACGTAAATTTAGATCAAACTGATACTATTTCCAAGGAAACAGAACAATAACAAATTCAAGCTGTTATATTTCACAGAGACCTTCTGTGGTTGAAGTAAGGGAAAAGCGCACCTGTTCCAAGGGTAGCTGCGATGATTCTTCTTCTTCTTGTTCTTCGTTCATCATCATCATTATCATGTTGCTGTATTGGCTGTCCTTCAGTTGGTGTTGTAGCAGCTGATTGTTCTTCCTGAGATGTTTGCTCTATCTCAGCTGCTGGCTCCGTTGGACTCGGAGGTGCTACTGGAGCAATGTGTGGGCAACCAATTTTCAGCAACAGTTAATTTCTTTTGTTTCTGAGCAGCTCTAGATAATGTTTCTCTTGTTTCAGGTTACGGTAAGCGTCTCTTAAGCTCTTATCGAGAAAGTCATTTTCTTCTTGTTTACTGCGTGTACAACAAACGGCATCATCTTCGTCTTGCTAAATGAATTTGTGTAAGTCAAGGATTGCATCTCTTGTTCTTTCTCTTCAACTAAGCTTTCGTCGCTTTCCATGACGCTTTTCCAGTATGCAATCTGACGCAATGTTTTGTTGACATTCTTCTGATTTATTTTCCACTCTGTCCTTAAAGTGTTGGGAGTTCCTGCAGGAAATACCATAGTCTGATTTGTTGAGGGAAGATAGATCTCGTCATCACTACCAATCGAAATTCCAGATCGTGTCCATAGTAATGGCCCAAGTCGTCGTCTTCGGCAAATCGTGCACCGTCCCGGAAACCAATTGCAGGGATCCATTTTAATATAAGAAATAGTGTGTGCTCGCTTTCCGTTAAACTCCCAGAAATAACGCACTCCGCTTCCACTCTTATCTATCACTGGACTTGCAATATGACTTCTGTGCACAACTCGTTGAATGGTACTGTAGGACATACACTGAGTCAAACGAAATATACCACATTCGTTTCTTACAAATCCTCAGAGCCATAAATATTCCATTTGTTACATATTGAATACAACAAAGCATGTTGTAAAAGTGAAAACATTGTCTTATTGAAAGACATCATCAGTGTTCGAAATGGTCACTGTCCAACATTAACATTAATACTTTACTTAATATAGACTTTGTCAAACTGCAAAGTTCCACATAACACATCACAAATCAATAAGTGAATAAAAGCGGTAAAAGCTATGATAAACGAATATAACTTTGAAAAAAAAAATCACGTATGACCATTTTTGTTATTACCGTTCCACTGTTTAGCTTTGGTTCCACTGTTTAGCTTAGATTGTTCATAATCCAGAAACACCGCTTTTTTAATATCTGTTTTGTGCCACACTATCTTCAAGAAAATTGATGTTTAATAAATATATTTTAAAACTGATGATATTAACTAGAATAATTATTCTCTTCTGTCTTCTTATAAGGCAGGTACAAAAGAATCCACTTCACACTTCTCTCAATTGAAAAAAGGATGCACGCACACTATAGTGCTTACACAATTTGCTTCGCTCAGAATTCCACCGTCACTCTTGTCCGATACCCAGACGTAATCTAAGAAATGTATCCTTTTTTGATTCAAGCAGTTTATGTAGGCCTTCAAACAAACTTAAAATTAACTGGATTTTTCTCACATGTAGGTTTATAAGGATCCAGGGCATTGAACCAATCACAAACCATACAACTTACTATCCTTCTCAACCAGCTGAAACGGTTCTGTATTCCATCCATCTTCCTTCAAAGCTGGTTGTACATCCAATTGACCTTACATGCAAACGGTCATTTTATTAGGGTCCTTTCCTAAAGTAGCCAACATAACTGGAGGCAAATTTATCATGTCTCTATCAGAGAACGTCAGAAAACTGTTGAAGTTACGGCTCTCCCATTAGTTTATTTTTTATTTTTATTTATACCAGTATCCACTTTTAAATCCTGATTTCATTTTAAACTTCTACTAGAAAACTTCCATATAACAAAAATTTTGTCCCATCGATATTTGTAAGATTGCTGTAGTTGCAGTACTGAAAGGAGATCAAGACCTGTCAAGTACAAAAGTGTTCAGTGCCTTCATGAAAGTGCGTTCAAAACTGTACTCGTAACTTAACAAATCCACAATCATTTGTCACATTTGGTTGTTGCCTGCCGTATCCGAGAAGTTTTATGCCAGCCTGATACTCTGGATTATTTGGAAGACAGCAGATCCACACACAACGAAAACGAACAGTGCAGGAAACCATGGTAGGACTGGGTATTTATCATCTTGAAGTTTCGATGAATTCGGCGCATTTCCTCTCAACAGCACAGTCTTATTAGCTTTTCCATTTGCAATTCGCATTCTTTGCCTTGAAACCATGGTCTGAATATTTATGTAATAAGGAAAATTAATCCACACAAAAAATTCTGCAGTCTATCAAAATCTATTTCCTGTATAACACTAATAATTTGTTTTTGTGTTTTATAATCAGATTATTGGTACATGACGTCAGATACAGTACAGATACTGATGCAGCCTTGGCCATGGCAGTTCTTTCTTTCGTTGCTACTCCTTCTGACAAAGCTTCTTTGGTCAATCTCGATACTACAGCGTTTGGTAATCTTCAGGTCATTCCGCCATACTTGTGAAATATAGTGCCAAAACAAACATTACAACTACACGCATCATGTATCTCGCAATAACGATTTTATTTTCATAGAAACAGATATTATATAATTTCATTGTTGAACAATAATCATCTGAATATAAATACGTGCAAGAATTAAAGTAAACTAAAAATTAATCAAACAATTAGTATGCATTTTACATTTATAGTTATTATGGAAAATTTTCGTTTTCTTTTAAGAGCTAATGGATTCTAGGATATCCCAGAGACGATAGGCGGTCTGTAGTTTATTTGAAGTTTGAGCGATGGTAGTACATTTTATCATTCTGATTATTGCTATTGTTGAAAGTAAATTCAAACATAAAATTTTAATTATCAACTTATGTGCTTCACCGATATCCGTTAACATTAAGTTAATGAATTGTCAGTTAACGAGTCTAATGGATTTTAAAACACTTAACATTTCTTTAATGATTCGATAACTTTGAACGAAGTTTCGTGAAACCAAAACAATATCTACAAAATTATTTAGTATTATGTTTACAAGTTTCCTGTTATAGAAAGAAAAACTTTGTTACAGATAATAGCTCTGATAATACCCTTAAAACATATAGAAGCTCGCCACGGATCTGTAAAATATTTTCGCCCGGTGGTTAAAAACACTGCCGTAAGACAGGGTTAGTTCATTAGTGTCTGGGTAAGTGTGCTTCGTAAGAAATTGATAAAGAACCCAAGTACATGTAAAATCTTCTAATCTTCTTTCGCTCACACACATATATACACACACTCGCAGAGAGAGAAAGATGTAATCTCTGAAAATTTTGCGATTTGTTCTCAAGTCACCTGCATTGCAATTATGATTGTGACGAAAAACGTAGCCTACACAAGTTTGTCTAACTTAAGAGAATGGTTGGTTTATTAAATATAGCTTTTGACGTGAGGTCTGAGTCATCGGACACTGTTCGTTATTTTTCCTCCTTCGCCATCATCGCCTTCTACTACTGTAACATTGATTTATCGACACACGTAAGTGTCACCTATGAAATGTTACCCCCACCACAAGTTTGTAAAAAGTTAACGACAAGCAATTGGTTGGTTGGTGTAAGATTATGCTAATGAATCATATTTCTTCGTTGTAGGTTGTGAAATGATATAGATGTGTTATCGAAAGAGCAATTCCATATTTACAGGTTGTTAAGCTTCGAAAATAGACATTAACTCGCACATAAAAATGCTAACAGAAAATTGCAGCAAGATGTTTATATGCTTTCTTTCGATACAAATTACGTAGGGTAAGATGGGAGAATGACACTACATCAAAAGTTCGCTTATTTTCTCTGCTGAGTAGGCTACATCACTTCTTGGTAAAAGCTAGATTTTAGTTTGGGATTTGTGTATAGGAGTGAATGTCCAATATGAATAAACATTGCCAGAAAAAAATTAAACCAGATGAAGGTGCAAATGTTGGCATTGTCCCTCGTTAGGGTAATGACAACACTAGTACTTTTCTCCTCTTCAGTACCTTAGGTGTTGGTGATTGATACACGTTCAGGTGTAAAGCCAAAACTATGAGTTTCATTTTGATAATATTGTCACTATGATATATTTTCTAGAACTAGAGATATCGGTACATTTCACGTCAAAAAAATTGTGATGGCGAACCCCGTGCAACTAGGCAACCCAAATGACACGTTCTTATCCCATAATCGTGTCTGGTAAACAGACTCCTCTTTCTCCTTCCTTCGTTTCACCCAAACAAAAATCAACAAACATCATGAGCACGTTTTGTTTTTCAAAATAGACATGTATTAGTATCGATAAAATGACAGAATAAAAGCGAGACGAATCAATATACATCGGTTGATGCAGGGAAAAATTTAAACACACAATGAAACACTGATACTGATGAATGTCTGTTAGACAAACGCAGAGATATAAAAGAGAGAGAGAGAGAGAGAGAGAAGAAGAAGAAGAAGTAAAGATACAAATATGGAATTTAAAAGTAGTAAAAAGATTTTAAGTCCAGTTCCCACACAATAGAGCTCATTTCCCACAAATCTAACAGCAAGATAGAAGTGACTTTTGGACTTTATATTTCTTCAGAGCTCTTCGAATATATAAAGGGTGCTTCAAAAATTCATTGTCACTTTCAAAATGGAAGACAAACTTGGTGGTAAGATTAAATACTCATGATTTCCAGTAAAACTCAAGAGTCTTGAGACACATCCAGGATAATGTCAAAAGTGTAACACACATGCTTTTTTTTCCGCGGGATTCGGTTGCAAATTCGCTGAAGCTTATTAAATATACTGGTTCGAAATACTTTGTAATCAGGAATTCTGCCAGGATTTTCAGATTGGAGTGTGTAAAGTCAAAACTGGGAGGGTGGACTAGAGTTTTGCACGGTTTCTATCAAAAACTTCGGGGTAGTCTCCACAATCGACAGCCCACAAGCACCGGGGTCTGGCGGAATCACTGATTGTAACAAACCATGTAGATACCATAGGCCATACCTTCTATTCCAGACTACGAATGCAAAATGAACATAAAAAGAAAATGAATGAATGATAATTTTTCTGCTTAATTTCTATCAGAAAGAACCAAGATTATAATTCCAAACTGTATCAAAATGAAAAGTTACAAATGTTCAAAAGCAAAATTAGCATGTTCCTTATAGGCATAGTAAACTTTATATGTTCCACATTGCAAACGTGAAAAGAAGAAATACATGTAATAATATGTTGGTTAATTAGAGCATGGAAACGAATTTGGTGAAAAACTAATATAAAAAGAATTCTTCTCTTGAAATAGCGAAAAAGGGGGGCATTTGTTACTCATGCCTTAAAATCTATCAGTTCTGGATATGCCACCATATATTCCACCTACTGCTAATATAACGTCCTAATAATTACAACATTAATGAAGTAGTGTGTATAACAATTCGCACAGATGGAATTAACACCGGCTGTCGGGGGATGCTGGTCATGTTTTGGACTGTGTCATCAGGTTTAAGATTCGAACGCATTCTGAAGCGGTGATTCGATGCAGAGCTGATAACCCGGAAGATGAAGAAGAGATTGTAATTATTTCATTGCGTTTGAACAGTGTTTGTTTCAGGGTGACCAGGACCGGAGATGTTACGCCTAAAACACGAAAAATACGACGCCGAAATTCCCAGTTAAATAGATTTTATAGACCGGGTCATCGAAAGTGGTCCCGAATTGGCTCTGGAACACGTACATAAAGAGAGAGTGTGTATAAAGTAAGAGAAAAATAAAGGTAAATAGATAGAGAGAAGAAGAAGAGAAAGACGCAGCGAAGACCCGATAACAATACATCAAGAAAGAAAGGAAGAGAGAAAGATCAATGAAAAATATGAAAAATACATTATCATTGTGCTAAACAGCACATACACACTGTTTACTCGGATTCTGACCAGTGATACTTCGTAAATTCTCCACAATCCGAAGATGAATCTTTGTTTGAATACTTCAGTGTATGCAAAGAAGAAACTGTTTGGTGGGGAATCGAACCCATGTTTTCAAATTAGAAGTCCAGCACGATAGCGATACTCCACAGGTGACTTTATATAAGACGTGCTTAACAAATTTGATAGTGTTTGTTTCTACGAATAATAACATGAAAATGAATACTTCATATCAGTGTCGTGTTTTTAACTGTTCTTTTAGCTCCCTAAGACTTAATTTGGACTTATCCAACCAACGTTCGTAAATCGTCTTCTTCTCTATAGTGACTCAGGTATTTAATTCCACAGTCTGAAGGATTCTCCGTTTTGTATGAGAAGTAATGGTTAGATTCTTCACGACCGCTTTGTAAAAAAACTTGGCTTGAAGAGGATTTGAACTTATATTGGTTTGCTTTAGCACTTGAAAGTCCAGTACTTTACCTCTACTCCATTTTGCCAACTAAAGACAGAAGCCATGAATTACTAAGTTCATATTTGGAAATAGCCAACTTCGTTCTGTAAGTTCATTAAACCAAAATCCACGCTAAAATGTCTTTATTCAATCACTTATAGACAAATTAGTGCCCAATAATATCCGAAATAACGAAAGTCGAGGAAAAATGAAATAAACAATAACAGCTTATGTAGTTTCTATGCGCCGTGGAAGTTTAAAGTCACGCTTATAGGAATAAGTATTACTATTATTATTGCAGTGAAACGTCCGATAACTGACAGTTTTATATTCCCTGCAGAACAGCATTGAATATTATGGAAGTAAACTCTGCTTTGTTTTTCTTTCAAAATATATTTCCCAGAGCAAAAGTCAAAAGTTCTATGATACCGATATTTACGTGTTGTTAAACTACTTCGTTTCTCATTCTATTCATGTATTTAAAATGACTCCCTTGCAAGAAGGATATTCCAGGATTGTTACATTTTATTTCCTAATATTCCGGGAGTATTCCTAGGTAATTACTAATTAGAAATATGCCGGAACTTGTCCCGGGATTAGAATGCTTGGTATCGTGATATGTTTAAGGGACTGCAAGAGACAGGTTCAAGCTAGGGTATCTATCTAAGAGCTAAATTTAAAAAAAAATACTAGATGATTGTTCCCGTAATACTTTTTTCCGTGACTATATCATTTTCTTGGACATTGAATGTAGGAGTCAGAACCTATATTGAAATATTCGCTGTTTCGAAAATCCCGTGCTGTGGTTATAGGAGGCGAAAACATACACTTCATAATACACACACGACACTTTTATTCCTAATTTTCAACCTCCTCTGGCAGTTACATGAAATGTTTGCAGAACTACTTTGTAAATAGATGTCAATTTTTTGTGTTAATTTTAACTATGCAAATGTTTGAATTAATCGTAATAGGATACAATTGGAGAGTTGTGAATAAAAAACAGTGGCGATCACAGTTGTGAGCTTCGGTTCTGCTCTCCCAACATGTCTGGTCAGCGTTGGAGCAGTAGACCAACTCCTCCCTCCGGGAGAGACCTCATCCTAATCGATACAATATCTGAATACAATCAAATTCAGAAAAAGGGGGAAACCACAAGTAAGCGAAATGAGTGTGTAAACAAAAAAGCAATAAGAATAAGCTGATTTGTTGGACAGTTGGATAACAACAGATTTCTGGCGTGGTTATTAGCTTGATTAGTTATGTGCACCTTCCACACTGAGAATCATAGGTTCGCCTTCCACCTACGCCAGCGTTTCTCAACCTTTTTCATCCTGCAACTAAAATATATGAGCGTTGATATGCTGTATTTGATAATAAACATCCTAATTACGTTATTCAAAACTGTTTGACAAATTACATTATTTTAGTAGACCCTAATTATAAAAACAATAAGCAAAATAAAATATCGTCTTCGAAATTTATTACTTTTAACCTACAAACCCTATTTAAATTAATTTGTTTACCTTCTCTTGTGACCCCCTTACACACAACTCATGACCCCTCTGGGGTTCGCGACCTCAACGTTGAGAAACCCTGACCTACGCCAATATAATTTTCTTTCAAAATCGTAAAATATTTTATTCACTTGATTAGATGCATTTTGGGGAATAATATACACCAACCTCATTTGTAAAACTCCAACTTATCTTAGAAACTAGGGGAATGCAGCTCGTATTTTGGAACCATTATTATACCACTCAGAAATTGATTTTTTGTGCATGCAATGTGGCCTGATATAAGTTCACTTAAAGAAATGCAATTCTAAAATAGTATAATTGACCAAAATCAAGAAACCAGCGATATTAGTTAATTGAGAACAATGTGGATTTAGATCGAGCAAGAACAAGAAATCCCCGTTAATTTCTCCTGTCCACCTGGTATGTTCTGTCTGTTAGCTACCTTAAAATATTGGACCTCTTAATTTTGATTCCTCCATCTGTAATGGAGGCTATTACGTTCATGCAATACGAACATAGATGACGGAGCTTTGTGAGAAAAGAAGAGCAAGCTTCGGGATTGCATATAAAATATGTTATGGTTTACATATTTATCCTTATATTTCCCAAGAACAATATTGTGTGCCTTAAATTGTTTTGCGGCGCAAGTGTTCAATTAACATTAGTATTTCGTTAATAAAAGATTAATAAATTAGTTACAAATTAGTCAGTACTGCTCAAATGAAGTGAGCAATAGGGCATTTGCTCTGAAAAGTGAGTGTATTATTTGGGAAATTACTTAAAAAGATGTTGTTTTTTTTGTTTTGTTTCTAGGACATAAGTGAGCTCTTCAGAGGAGCGAAAATCACTGCTGAAACTCTGGAAAAACATTATGAAGAAACTGAACGAGAAGCATTAAAAATAATTGACATTGCTGCCGGCACTGGTTTAGAAGTGATTGAGCTTCTCAAGCGTGGGTTCAAGCAAGTATAATTTACATTGTTCTTTAGTGATAAATTATTTTAACAATTTGCGTCCGGATGAGATTTTTTAAATTTTAGATCCCTGGATCCGACGTATTTTAAGAGTTTTGAAAAGAAAATGTAACCTCCTTATTTTTTGTCATAGAGACATGCAATTTTGGCATATGACGTAAAATGTATCAGTCTAAAAGTGTGAACAATATTGTTTAAATATATTTTCATGCCTAGCTATGGTTCCGCTCTAAATTGTGACAATAGTTTTCATAGGAAACTCGAAACACACGAACAGACTATAAACTATTCTATTGTGAGGGCAACATTTATTGCACTGTTTCAGGCTTTGTTCTAGTATCCGATAGTTCCTACCATTCCCACTATTGTAGCTCAGTGGTAGAGTGTTGGCATTGCATTCGGGGGGTCGTGGGCTTGATCCTAGCGGCTGACAATTCTGACTGAGTTTGCTTAGGGTTTTACTCTGTCACACCAGGCAAATGTTGTGATGGCATCTTGAACATAGGCCATAGACGACACCTTTCCGAATCCTTTGCCCTCCCCTATCTTAGATGCCCCATGACCATAAATAAAATTCAAACAATTCTCACTATTGGCCCTTGCTATAGTAGACTTCGAAGCTTTAACTAAATAGCCTTTCCTACACTACTTTCCACACTTTGTGTCCGCTTTTTCGTACGATATGTTCTTTCGCCGAACATAATTTGCATTTCCTTTGACCTCAGTGTTTTGGATCTGATGTTATTTAGGGAACGTAATAAGCCTTCTCTGAAGCCTTCCTGATTCTAAGCGTGCAGAGAGTTGTATTATTTTCAGTCCCCCTGTCCCAGTATTTGCACTAACTTGTAAAGCGGGAGTATTGCAGAACACAGGTATTGCTGTATTTTGAATGTCTTGAGACCAGCCAGATTTAACATTATTTTGCTTTACCCCACCACGAACCGCACTTTTCTGTCTTTTTGCCGGGCGAATTTCGGGTTGAAGTTCCTCTACGTTACTGGACGCATCAAATAATGACTCCTTGTGGAATATATCACTCCTCTCATTATCGCTTAGGGGAACATGAGAATATGAATAATTTATTACTTCGGCAATAGCTACTTCACAAAGCCTCTTGTGTTTCAGCGCTCTTCCTTTTGCTGTTAGGGCTTTACTCGTAGAAGGAATAGCATCCGTTACAACACGGAGAACAGATGCCTACATAAAAGACCTTTGCTATACAAACATACATAGAAACAGTCCAAAGCGAAAAACGAAAATACGTACAATACATACAATACATACGAGGTAACAGAGCTGTCAACAAACCAATTGCATGTTTCAGTTTTTTCTAGCTCACTCCATCACGTGAGAATCATTCATTGTGCAAGAGGCTTCGTAAGCCAGCAGAAGCAGAAACAAGGAGGCATTTCGTCATTGCTAAATTATTATTTGTTTATTTTTCAGCCAAGGAGAACATGGGCAGATTTATGGGGGGTCATGGGGAGCATTGCCCCAAAGTCATTTGAGAATGATTTTTAATGTTTCATTCTAAACGATAGCTTTGAAATTTATCAATATAATAAATTGTATTGCCCTGCCACCAGGGTCTCTCTCCTAAATCCGCCAGTGTAGGAGAAGCTCTTAACATTGCCATACCATGAAACTGAAATATTTCCAAGCATTGGGAGACAAAATTGGGAGTGCACCATGCAAGTAATTTACACTCATTAATTTTTAAATGTCAAGTATTCCCGAACCGATCGTCGAAGGCTTTTCAAGCTGCGTATTTCTGGAAGCACCAGCACTGTTATATATAGTGTAATTTTCTTTAACTTCCGTCCGCTTCTTCTTTCCAATATTAGAATAGAAAGGATCAATGGTTTTCACTGTAATTTTGCAAGCACACAAGAAAGATGTGTGAAAATTGAATAAGGATAAATGCATAAATCTTTGAAAAACTTTTCGTAGGTTTTCGTAGCGAAAACTGAGAAATCAATACTTTTCTTATGGAAAATCAATGTTAAAATGCTCACAGACGGATAAAACTTTGAAGATGAACAATTCTAAGATTTATACGCTTTGCCTTATTGCTCCCGTGTTTGCAAAATTGCAGCGAAAATCTTAGATTCCTTCTGTCCTAAAATTGGATAGAAAAAAAGGACAGGAATTATGGAATTCATTGTATGTTGAGTGTTGCAAACAACACCAACGAAACCATCTTAAAATGGTTCCTAACATTTAAATATAGTAAATTATAACACATCGAGGATGCTTAAATGGTTCATTTCGGCAGCCTATAGTGCTATAGGCTGCCGAAAGTGTGGGAGGCAGTATGGTACCATCAAAGACTTCAAACCTGCTCTATCCAAAATGGATATCTCGAAACTGTATAGTGGGTGAGCAAAGGATTCACCAAAGAAAGAAGGGGATTCCTAGACATTCTCTGAAATAGCGAAATAAAGGTGGGGCGAAATAGACATGAATGCGTTTACCTTGTACCAAGTAACAATAACTCGCTTGCCGCAAGTCGATATCTTAAGCAGATTTGCTTTGCGTAACAATTTCATAAACATGTATAATTTAATAACAAAGAGAAATAAATTACATACATTTACGAAAGTATATTTCAGTAAAGACTGTCATTTCCGGTCTGAATGGCGGTGATTACATTTATCATCTTATTCATGCTTATTTCGAGCTACATTTACTCCAGAGAATGCCTTGGAATCCGCTACTTCATTTAAGGAATCTCTTGCACAATTTTGTAATATGCATTTCGTTTTAGAGAGAGAAAATTTCAAGTTTTGACGATGGAATGGCACCTCAGTTCTACTGGGAATGGTATTAAAAATGTCAAGCTCTAAATTTTCCCCACGATTTCGCAGCATTTATCTCCGAAAATCGGGGGAATTTCTAACCTGGTTAATAGGATTTTTGCGCTTATTTTTTGATGTAATATTTCTCGACGTTAGTAGGTGCTCTGCGTTACAGGGTTGGGCTCGAAAAACCAACATGGTCCGTCTTGCTTGGCATTCTCACTCACGTGATCTGAAAAGTACCCTATTTCTCCAACAACTGACCACTTGTAGTTTGCCCATACCCTGCAGTCAGTTCACGTCCCTCCCCTCCTCCCTCTCTTCTTGATGGTCCTGCACCCCTACGCCATATCTTCTTCTCTTCAGAGCAGTGTTGTGTTCAAATAGTGAGCAAGAACGAATGTTTGAATTTTTTTTCCAAAAAAAGCATTCTGCATTCAACGCTAGAACCTGTGGCCATAGTGAATTATACAGAAGTGCACACACAGTGAACGATGCATGGGATATGTGAAAGTAGCGCTCGAAAAATATTCAAGATCACATCTCTGCATCGTTCGGTACCAGCCCAAAAGCATAATTTGGGGCTTAGTTAAGGGCACACTAGTCAGATGCTCTCACCACTTAGCAACTTTTATATATTTATTGTGCTCATGGCTTTCCGAATGATATTTGTAGCTAGGGTTTTTACTGCGAAGGAGGTTAATCATTAACATGTTTTTGTTTTTACTACAAGGAATGTCTCGTGAAATAAGGAGAGATACGTTTGCTACAGTGTAAAGATTTATGTCCAACTTAATTGCTCTTTCCGTCAATGCAATCCTTGCCGCTCTCGGTTCACCAGTGAACTGTTTACTGTTTACAGTGTAAAAGCAATATAGACACTCAAAATGGCGGGGCGTTCAGTGACAAGCAAGTAACGTGACTCCTGTTATTGGATTATAGAATATCCAACCAAGGCTTCAGCTTCATCCACAAAATTACGTAACCTCAAACTGCGCAATTTTAGCTTACACTTCGATCAGAAAATGGCCGAATTTTAAGCGTAAAATAACTTGAACGTTCACCGACAAATCACTTTGGCCAGTTTCAACCCATTTTCAGTTAACGTTAAGCTATTACAAAGAAAATGTTAAACTTTAAAATGGAGTTAATTTTACCAATCTTTCCACTAAAAGGCTTACACTATATCCACGTTTAAGAGTAAATACAACAAAACGCTAATTGTCGATTTTTGTTTCTCCATAAAGCGGAGTAACTATCATCCATTTCGTGTTTCCACTTTTTACAGTGTAGGACAGCGTTGCGAACCAAAAACAGCAGAACATTATGCTACCACGACAACAAAATTATCCTATTTCACGAAAAAACATGCCAAAAATAGACTCGTTTTTCCTCTTTAAATGTTTTGCTTAAAGTAACTTTAGTAATAATAATAATAATTATTATTATATTTAAATATTTAGTTAATAAAATTGAGGCAATTCAGAATAATTTCTTCCCATAGCTTAAATGGAAATTTAAATCTACTATTGAATGTACTTCTGAATGCAAGCGAAATGGGAACTATGTTGGGAATATTGACTCTGAAAGATCGCAGATTGCTATCTGATGTAATGTTCTTTTCTGATGCTCTTACTGGAAAACGAGGGTTTATTAACACTATAAATATAAAGGTTCCTATGTATCTTTCAAGGAAAATTGAAGTCTTTAGTTCTGTTTACCATTGTAGCTCGCCAGTACAAAGATGTGCTAAAAGTGTAAATAAATTATCGCAAATTGTAGATATATTCAGTGATGATTTTAAAACTTTAAGAAACAAAATTATAAAATATGTATTGGATTTGTAAATTCAAGTTTTGTGAACCTTTTATTTTGGTGACAGAAGTGATGATTTTCATTAAATCTAACCTTGTTTTTATCTTGAACCTTCTTAATGGTATTTTATTATTGATATGTATTATCGATGTGTTTTTCTTGCATGGTTTGTGGTTGTTTCCTTTTATAATGTATTAAAGTTTTGTAATGGGAGATATGTATTGGCATATATGCTGCATTGTCATTTTTATACGCCCAAATACATTCAAATTCAAATTATGGATGCATTAGCTCTTTTTACAATTCTATAAAATTTAATGAAATTCGAAGTTTGGTTTTCTGCACATGATTTGTACGAAGCAGATACATTTCCATATCAGTTTCATTTCCCTACAAAAATTTAAAAAAGTAGAAAATCGAAGATCGGTTGGAATCAATGTACGGCGTAAGCTAGGGCTAGTAATAACATATTTTATGGTTTTTGACCCACAGTCTGGTTCGTTTTGTCTGATACGATACCGAAAATGATATTATTAGGCTGTTTTTACGTATTAATAAATATTTATACCAAACCGATATGTCCTCAAAATATCTCTGTCATTAAGAAAGGGCAAACACTTACTGGTTTCTATTATGGTCGATACTGTGTTTCCTGAAGCATAGTTGTTTGCGTACGTGTGTGTGTGTGAGAAAGAGAGAGAGAGGGGGGGTGGCGGGGAGAGAGAAAGAGATAACTTTTCGTTTCCTAGGTTGAAGTGAAGAATTGCGCTACATTTTGCCATTATGACAAAGATATTAATGCTACATGCTAAAGCAGTGTAAATTATGCTAAGTTTACCACGATTATGCTAAGAATGGTCTGGAAGCTGAGCGATGTTTCTCCAACGAGGTAGGATTGAATAAAGTTGTCAGAAAAACCATACTAGTTGCTGTCATCGAGTTTGATCTATCATCATCATCATATCGAAGGGAAACTTCAATACATTGGAGGGTTATCGCCCGTCTGTCATCCCAAGAGAAGTAGCCAAGATCTTTTCCTTCTAATATTTTCAGTTGAATCGCTGATTTTGTTAATTCTAACTTTTGGAGTTTCAGGATTTTAGAGAAGAATGAGTTTGTAGACCTTGGCTTCGGAGATTTCGTATATCGCTTTTGAAAGTCATTCCCTGGTCTAAATGAAATCCAAGGTACTTAATGCATCTTGATTGTTTGTTGCAGGTTTCGTTAATTGCTATGTACTTACTTTTTTTCTGTCTCGAACTGTGTGGTGTCCAGATGAGTAGAGTATTAGTATTAGTAGTTGAACTTTGTGCTGTGTTCTTTTGGAACGGGGGTGTCATTTACGTTATAGGACTCATGGCCGCTTCTTGAGGTACTCCCTCTTGTTATCTATATCTTTACGGAGATCCGAATTAAATTTTAATTTGGGTTGTTCTGCCATTCAGAAAATTTGAAAACTATCTGATGTCAGTAGTTTGGAAGTTGTAACCCATATAACTTGTATAGCGAATATAATGTGAAACGGCGTGCAAGAAGGTACTCAAGACCATTACGGCTAGAAGAATACTCTATAGCCAGCAAGCAGGAAGTAACAGTTCATAAATATTGGAAAAAAGTATTGGATAAATAAAGAACAAAAAAAAATGTAGAATCCATTAACTAGTCACTTTTATAACTACTGAAAAATGCTAAATTTCTAAATTTACCACATTTAAAGTAAAATATACTGAAGAACTTAGTGACACCTATAAACTAATAAAGAAACTACCGGCAGGTCTCATTTTTATAGGGACACATAAATTATTATGTCTGATCAAACTGGAATCAGGTGGGCTAAATACACTAGCTAAACGCGTAAATAAAATTTTTCAATTAAAGCTCACTAAACAGTTTTTATTCCTTAATTGCTGAATATAACAATTACTTCATTTACCTGTATTAACATCTCGTTTAACTCGTGAATTCCGGCAGAGAAAACAACCAAACTTGAAAATTTCTTGTGAAGTTTCTTCATCTCGATCCAGGAATCATGTTTCATCATTCACTTATCGCTGGAGCGCTGATTTCATAATTAGCTTCTATTAATCACTGAAATCAAAATTTAAAAAATATATATAGTAAAAAATATTACATTTTCATTATGAAAATACAAATACATATTAAAATGATATATTCCTAATATTACAACAATTACCATTCGTCCTAAAGCTTCCGAATTGACTTTTTACTCAAGGCTACATTCCCTTCTGGACCTAACCATATTCGTGAAGGTTTCGTGTAAAGGTGACCAAATTTCGACATGTTAACGTGTATTCGTTAGACCTACGAGAGTGGAAAAGTGACATTAGTCCGTGTTTGTTGATCAATCTAAGCTGCAACTTTCAGGGAACTGCTTTATTGACTCTGCGTTACTGTAACTCATCATTGCAGCAAACTGAACCTGAAGCTACCAATACTTCATGTAAACTACAAAATGCAGAATGAAGAGGTCCTTCGAAGAAGATAGACAGACATAAAAAAAATAAACAATGCTGCGTTCATTCTTTGACGTGAAGGACTCTTTCCCGAAGAGTTAATTGTTAATCAAAACGTGTACCTGCTATTCTATGGCGACTACCCACATAACAATTGTGCAAGAAGTTCTACTTGGCCGGAATTGTCACACTTTGGGGTGATATTAAAAAAAAAATAGTTTTGTATATTTGAATACGTTTTTTAGAATAGTTGCCACTGATTTTGCTGTGCATCGGAACTGTTACTGACCGAAATCGTCACATATTTGAAGGCAAACATTTGGATTATGTTGACGATATTAAACGCTCAACTTAACACTATTACTGAAGATGTGTTCCAGGGGTTACTTGGGGGACCTTCAACGCCACTGTAATTGCTACATCACTGTACAAGGAGACTATTTAGTAAATCATGCCTAGTATGTTTCATTTCTGTTTTTCATTCCATAAAAAAAAGTCAATTTAGTCAGAAAACTTTGGGAGTACATTTTGATTACTTTGGAACTGCTATAACGTGACTTTATCTTTTATCTTTCCGTCCGATCTTTTAACAATGAGATTTTTAAAACTGCTTGTCAATTTTACATTTATAGATTTTACTGCACATAAGACTATAAATTATATATTAATTATACTTCTACTGTACAAAGTTAAGTAAATTTCGAATTTAAATTTCAAATGTCTTCCCTTGATAGAAGGGGAAAATCACCGCGATGCAGAATTTAATTCAGCGTAACATGGCAGCATTTTGTTTATCCTACAGAACTAGAGTAAACCTTTAGTCAGTTGCTCATTGTCAGCTGGATTTAAACTTGAACTGTCTTACCTATGGACGATTGCAACTTTTTGCACTAATCCTAGGTTATCGTCCAGTTCTGAACCGGACAATTCGGTTTTCAGAGCATTTGTTCTGTGTGTGGTTACAAGCTGTCAGCTTTTGATACATATTTCCTAAAAAGAGCATTTAAATTATAATTGAAATTTTACTATGTGACAGAAGAGCTACAATTTTAAAGTTTGTAGTCTCACAGTACTAATTGTAGCTTATTGTGGATTTTGTCAAACCATTGTTGTCAGTTCGGAATATTGTTTTTTTTACTTACTTACTTCTATAAGTTGTAGCGCATTGTATGTATATACAGGTAAACAATTCCGCCCTGCTTGGCTGAATGGTGTATGACGACAACTGGGAGTGTAGCAAAGAATATCTGTTTAGAGAAATCAGTGCTATACTAGGATTGGAAATCGCCAGCTAACTAGCGACAACCGCAACCAATCAGGGCACGTCATGCTATCACAAATTAGACTAAATAATTGCTCCTTACACGCACTAGAGAAATACCATTGTGCACGCTACCCCACAACAGGCGAACATAATTTTTTTTTAATTCTTCCCTAGGGACATTTTCTGTTATTTTGTGCTGCTGTAAAGTAAGGAGGCAATATCAGTAACAAATTCGTGATGATTTACTGTGGCAAGTAAATCAATACATTAGAGATAGTGGTTTCATCTCATATGCTATGTGTTAACATTTATATCAGTGTGCCGGGTGACCGAGCGGTCTGCGGCGGTAGGCCATCGGTTCGAAAGTCCAGGGTTCGAGTCCCGGCAGGGGCATGGGTGTGGATTTTTTAAACACTTAACAGCTAAAGGCGAATCGTGACGGGCCGAAGTCCAAAGTTACTAGACTGGTCCATATAAAAATAAAAGTTTATATCAGCGTATTCTTTTTTGCAGTGCTTCAGGGGTTTGTTTGCTTTCCTATTAGAAGCATCGCAAGCAACAAAACCCACTCTCCCGATAAATTTTGGAGTAAATTTAAGTTGACAAACGCATTGTAATTTGCTTTGTCTCTGTCTTATTCACAGATTTAGTGCCACGGTGGCTCAATGGTAGAGCGCTCACCTCTGGCTCTTGGGTTCGTCGGTTCAAACCCTGCTCGTGCCATGTGGGCTTTGTGGTGGACAAACAGCTTGTGCGTGTGTTTTCTCGGGGGTTTCCCGTTTCCTCCCATTTTCTTAATTCCATCAATTCATCCCATAATCATCCATCCCGCCTGAGCCAAAGTTGCGTAAAGGAATTAAAATTATTCACAGATTGTTCCAGTAGACAGATTGCCCCCAATAAACAAGCAACAAAAACAACAACAATAACATAACTTCAGTACCCATATACTTAAGTCACTGGGTATTTCTGACGGTCTACCTACTTACGCATGTCGTAAATATAAAGCAGTTATTCAAATTAAATTTGTACTTACTCTTCCTTATAATTAACTACCAAACAGTTCTTAAAAGTAGTTATTTAACTTAACGTTACGGATTACAGACTCATCATAACATACGAAAACTCGAAGATGCTTTTTCCGGCAAGTAACAGTTGACATACTGTGAAAACAAGTGACAAACGGTTAATTTGTTAATTGTCACCCTACATTCAGAGCCCCCTTCCCGCAAACACATTCTATTTATTTATGTTAGGGTTTAATTTATGTTAAAAACATTGCATTTGGGGAATAAAATAGCAGTAAACAGCTATATATTGAAATATATTCTTCGTTAATATTATTTACCTTTGTTAGAAAATGTTTCTGTTTCTCATTACTTCAAAGAGTTTGTGCCAAATAATCCCACCCTCGACATGAGCCAGAACTCAATCTGGCACAAAATTGCCGTATCTCGGAAGAGTTTTCCCCAGTCATGCGCATGCGCAGAAACCAGTTTTTAGACATTTGGAAGAACCAAATTTTAGCTGTTACATAGTGATTCAGAGAGTAACGAATCGTCGCGTGGAACGTCACAGGTTTCATTGGAACAGGTTGCAGATATAGCGAAGAATTGCTTGTATATGAAATGAGATAATGAAATATACAAAATTTTCTCCTTTATTAGTTGGTATACTGGCTCGCCAGAGCGGCCGCGGCTCTCTTTCTATATATAAATAACTGAAAATATGCTTATACTCTCATCACGTCAAAACGGCTTATAACCATTTGCAATGATTTTTCGCACATGATCAGATAATGGGCCAACTAGAGATGTTATATTTTTTGTTAACCGAAAGTGACTATGTCGCGAACTATTTAAAAATCCCTTTCGGTAGGTCTACAGGCTGAGGTAGATCTCGAAGTTTTTTTTTATTTTCAAAAATTCAAATTTCGCCTTATATGAGAGCTACCGAGAAACTATTTATTGATTTTTAGATCATTCATCAAGAGCTGTTCAACGATACAACGATACCCCACAAGACGTATATATATATATATATATATATATATATATATATATATATATATAT
>JAGDQP010022434.1:0-30411 GCA_022664845.1 Lepisma saccharinum
ACTCTTGGCCCTTTTAGCCCAAATTTCAAGCCAATTTGCAACAATTTCGAAATTTCTATCCCCACATGTCAAGAAATATCCTTCTGCACTAAAATCCCAAACAACATCGTTTTTCACTAATTTCAAAAAATTCCGGGATAACCAATAATCTTAACCGCAGTTCAAATCCGTCAATTGCCATCACAACACTTCTACTACCTTCACCGTAAGACAACTGACATTTCTTTAACGAAAAAATAATTATTTCTATTATTATTATCTAGTTGACACATTATTGTATTTAGTAGCATCCATTTACATCTTACTTCCGACATTACAAGCAATTTTTTTCTCTCTTTGAAAGCAAGCTTCATCTAAAGTCATTTCTTCTTTCTCTCCTTATCTTACTTATCTTCTGTCCAGACACTCCGTCTGTTGTTGAACTTAAACCACGCTTTTACTACATGCGTAGCTTCCATTTTTAACGTTTTTCATTCATAAGAAAATCCTCTCATTTCACTCTTTCTCTCAATGAACAGTTGTAACGTAAATTTAACTCCGCCCACTTAGAAGAGCATTCGTGTGAAGCGACACCTCACAGCCTTCACAAGCATCACTTTCCTCTCCTTTCTCTTGCATGATCCATTTTACAGTTCCCTGCGTTTATAACACCGATTTGAACCCACTAATCTTTAATCTTTCTTTGTATCTTACTAACTCACCCCTTTCCTTCGTCCCGTGAGGAGGAACAATAAGTGTTCCGCGATAAGGATGACACGAGCCTACACCATAACATGTTATCATCACACAGTTTCTTTCAGCTCATTAGACCAACTTTAAAAAGGATCACTTTGTACAGCAAAAAATGAACAGCTGTCTTACAACAATATATTCTTTCTTTCTTTCTTACAGAAAACACAATAGCAGATAATGCTTACATCTTTATCGTTCAAATTATCGACACATATCAAATTATCATAATTATTACTTCCATTTGCCGTTCAACAATTTTTCTTTCTCTCCCCTTCCGTTATTTTATCAGGCATACAACGGTAGTATATTAGCATTGCATTCAAAAGAACTTTCGTAAAAACATCCTTTAATTACGTGTTTGCCGATTTTCTAGCTTAACGATTCGCCTTATTCAATACTTATATTACGAGATTTCATTAATTTTAAATCAACGAGTATGATTTGCTTAAGAACAGAAGAACAATACTTCGGATAACGACATAGAAAAAAGTTTAATTCCACGTCAATTTTCCAACGATTATATATGACATGAGACATTCAAGTTAATAATTCTTGACATACGTAAACCACTTTCACATATTTAATTCAAGTCACAGCTACTTTACAGAAGTTGTGTTTCATGACTAAGTGACCAAACCCTAGATGAACTTACTATTATTAGTGTAATTTAGATTTATTCATATTTACTCTATGTTTACCCATTAATTTGTTTCATTTAATATTATGTAGCTCCATATACGGGATTATACTAGATCTACATACCAACTGTAGAGATAGCAACAATATGCTTTATTTTAATCCTTTGTTTTAGCTTTATTGCATTTATCCATTTACTTGTTTTAATTGCATACATTTTATATGTTTATATTTTAATCCATTTTATTTTCAAGTCTTATATCTTTTATAACTTATTTACTATTAATTAATTTACCTACCATATCTATAACATACAAACACATTTTCAAATACATCAACATGCACTTTCAAATCGAAAATTAGTGAATAGTTTTCAGAAGCTACATAAAGGACAAAGTTTCTGCCAGCAAGCAGCTGATACCCATACACCATCTTTAAATCTACAAGACCTTCAGCAGCCGATACCAGCTTCCAGAATGTTGTATATTGATTTTCACATCTACTGCAAGCGGACAGTAAGCTTTCAACAATGCAGCCTTAACAACAACGGGATTCACAGCAATTACATCAAATCCAACAACATTGATTCACCAACAGAAACTTCTCCTTGAGATACCATCCCTCAACTAAGATTGATCCTTCCAAAACTATCTACCACTGGAATCCTATAAAATTGGAACAATTAACAACAGAAGACTGACTTCAGTTCCCTTACTCACTATATTACAGTGAATGGCCCCAGTGAAATTTTTTCCCACAGTGAAAAGTGACGGACGATATTTCGATATTGACAATATCATCGAACACTCTCAACGTTAGTGCAAGTTGAATAGTCTTAGCTTATAGACACTTTAGAAATATGAACGATCCAAACAAGTGACATTTCGTTAATCATACGCAATCAGTGTATTTAACAAACTTGTATCGCCATCCATTAAGTGATATTATTTAGAGAACAATTTACACTGACATATTCGTAAATATTTGACTCTATGTATTCCTATATACTCATTTATTTTAAACAGTATCATAATTTACATATTTAAAAGACATTATTTTCTAGATTCAACAATCCTTCAAAAGGAATTACTATTTTTGTTTATTTCAGTGCTTGAATGTAATTTTGTACTCAAATATTTTATCTTATGTTTATTATCATTTCTAATTGATCTTAGCTTTATTACAGTATCCCCAACTGCAACTTTGGTTCCAGTTGAAGCTACTTTTTAAGGCAACGGTAGTGTTGAATGACCACATATTTCAACTTACTTATTAATGTCATTATTTTCTTAAAATTTTGTGCAACAGTGTATTTAGTTTGTAAGACATTTGGTTTATATTCAATAGTTTCTAAGATTTTTCTCGACGTCTATAATGAATCATGATCAAACGCAGAAATTATCTCAAGCTCCAAGGTAACAATTAATATGTCAGAGCAGAGAAACATGACAGTGAGAGCATTTCTATTCCCATGTATAAATCCCTACGAGAAGAACTCTTTCCATGAAACCACGATTTAACCTTGGTTGACAAGAACTTTGAATTATCACATGTGTACCTTCTCTTTCTCTAGAACCACGCGACAACCTGTAACTTATTCGTGATGTGAACAGTAACAGAAGAACCTTTACAAGAAATGATTTAAGAATTGTAAACAGCTTCACCTTGAACAGTATACTTTTCCTACATCAAAATTATCAGTGCTTCCTTCAATTAGAAAATAGACTAATATAAATATTACCAAAAACTTCCTCCTTGACGCACTCGCAGAGAGACGCTCATAGACGCTACAGCTTCAGCTTAAATTCTACGTTAATTTCCATCGAACAGCTATCCACAAAATTACTCTTCGTTTTGGACTTAGAAGAATTATAGAATTTTATATCTTTGGTTTAAAAATGATTCAACCACTTATACAGTGAAAGTGACAATTTGAACTTAGAACACGAAGTGCATCTAATTCGACATACTAACAACTAAAACATCTTAAATTCAAAAGGTACGTTACTCTCTCTAAATTAACTAAAATGGTATATGTATTTGATTCGGTATAATTTGGTATTTGGAGCTCAACTTAAACAAATTTGTATTCTTGATATTTTATATTTAATATGTTTAAATTTGCATCTAAGTTCATATTTGCATCATGACTCAGAACTTCAACGTCGACGAGGTGTACTGACATCTCTTCTTTAGAGATCCATGTTTAGTATAGATATATAATCTTGTATGCTTCAATTTAGCTAGCTATCATCTTCAATAAATGTCATTGTTAAATGTTTACTTATTCTTAACCGATTCCGATAAGAAGGTGTTCATCGCCTAACTTCTAGGTACCATGCCGACAGCTCGGGCACTTTTGGTGGTGTTCAGCGCCATTGTTATCGTATAAACCTCTCGCATACGCCCACTGCTCGGTCCATAAATATCTTCCCGTGGCATAGTACCTAGTCTGTTATCACTATATAGCTCATAGTGAAAGAAAAATGAGGATTATATTACATCCTGATTAGCAAACTAGATTCGGAGGAATAATATTCCAGGGAATCTTTATAAAGTAACATTTTTTTAATCTCTTTTCCAGAGATCTTTATAAATGAACTTTCTTTCATCTCTCTTCCTCGTCTACGTTTACCTCTCTCCATTTAAAGCTAAAAATGGGCTGTTTTTTGTAAGCAGATAACGCGATCTGATCACAACATTAATGATTCCGTCTAATTGTTGAACTGAATAATACATATTTCCCTAGTGTAACTGAGGAAAACCTCTGGAAAAAAAGTGAACATTGAAACGATGAAAACATGCATTTAAAGTTTCGAGCTAGATTGAAGGGTGAGATTGTCAATTATTATTTTAAAATATTTGTCCCGTTTGCAATATCATGTTCACCTAAGAGTTTAATATAGAATTTTCTCTTTATACGCAAGTTCATATGCTCCGATTCTGTGTAATCATTTCTGAGATTCATCTATGATCGGTATTTTTTTTTTATTTTGAAAGATAATGACATAGCCAGGCAATCTCTTATCTTCTTTAAAGTACATCTGACATCTTCACTCAATAACAAACAGTTAAACATAGAGATTATCAACTTTCGAAAGTTCATGTTTCATCAAACTCATAGGTTGTATTACAAATCTATTAACAATGATGTAAAACTTTCAACCAGTTCAAACCAATTTCTTTACTCTTTTATCAATTTAACTATGTTTATTTTCTTCTTCTTTTTTCTAATCTCAGAAAAACTAACAGTTCAAACTAAAACTTCGTTTCTTCACCTTTACCAGCAAATAATACATGCCAGTTCTTCAGTCTTTAAGAAGATAGAATGCTACGAGGTTCTCCATTTTTCAAAAGTTAGCAACTTTCATAGAACATAAAACAATTAAAATATTTATTTCTCTTAAAGTCTACACACTAGAGGGTTCATCTCATGGGGAAGTGGGTTCTCGCGGAGAAGGAGACAATTCAACATTTTAATATTCTAACAACATTTCAACAATCTGACTTCATCAAGCAGCGAGTTCAATATGATTATGTTCCTTATGACACTGATGAAATGCAAAAGTTTCATTTATCTTCGAACAATATTTGAACTCTCTTGCTTTATGAGCTTTAATTTGATTTTTTCCTTTGTGCTAATCATGATTCAAAGGTTTTCTAAACGAAATGAAGAAATATACAGATTATCAATAATGTGTCCTTTCCTAAAAAGTAAACAAGATAAAGTTCAAGCTTCAGCAGCAGACAAGACATCCCAGAGATTCACTCTTTAATAAGACGCAGCACTGTAAGGTTCTTCTTTTTCGTGTTCAAATGTTAACAAGTAGCACAAAAATTCCTTTCAAGAATTAAAATATTATTTATGTCTGTAAAGGAAAGGAGCACTATAAGATCTATCACATAACCTTTCCTTACTAAACGTTTAATCTTCTTGGAAGTATCTCACGGGTGGAGGGGGTTTTCCCGGCGAAATATTCAAATCTGAAAGCAGTTTCTACGACAAACTGAGCCATAATCGCTTGATGACGTCCATCGTGAAACTCTCGTAAAAAGCTAACGTAACAGATAATAATCTCAAGTTACCTGATATACCCGCCCATTGGTGCTTCCGCCAGACTTTTCCAATCAAATATAGCATAATAGAAAAGAGTCCGGTTCACTAAGCAGCACTCATGAGGGGGTTCTTCCGGTGAAAACTTCAAATCTGAAACAAGTTTCTACAGGAAACGAAGCTATAATCGCTTGATAAGGTCCATCGTGACACTCTAGTAATTATCCAATTACCTGATATGTCCGCCTAATGGTGTAGGCAATACGTCCCTCAGACTTTTCCAGTCAAATATAACATAATAAAAAAAGGTGGGGTTCACTCAGCAGCACTCATAAGCACCCCTCTCAATAATCACCTAACCTCAATCATCAAGTCCTGACTTGCAACCCTAATGTCACAAGAAGTTTTTTTCAAATCATAAGTTCAAATCTGAAACCAGATTCTACGTCATATATCAACTGAGGCACAGTCGCTTGATGACGTCAGCGCAAGCATCTACACTACCAATTTACATTAACACACTCATCCCCCACTATCTCACAATGATATCAAAAGTCACGTCGAAACACTATGATCCTAAACTCTTGACTAAACCACAAACATCTGATATCAGACCATGTAATACCAGCAATACCAATCAACACGGCCGTCTTTAGGTCTAAAGTGTGCTCATTTCTACTGATGTGGAAGTAGCGCTTCTCATTCTATTCTATTCTATTTTAAAACGCTTATTGGAGCGAAAAAGACCTCAGCCAGTTTAGACTATTGGCCTGTTAAAATGTATATAATTATGTGAGTATATAATAATGAATTAAAATAATCGTGAAAAAGTTAAAAATATGATTTGAGTAAAAAGTGAAAAAGTATAGAATAATTGGTGATAAAAGTATTATACATGATTCATCGGCTTTCCACCTCTATAAAGAGGTGTGAGAAAATGGGGAAGCGACGTATACGGGATGCAATGTGAAGTTACAAAGATAAATCTGTAACAGAAAACGATGTACAGTACGTGTAGGGGAATGTATAGTGTATGTGTATGTTATATGTATGTAAGTGTGGATGTCAAAATGTCTTATGTGCACTTAAAAAGTCTGTCACAATTTAACGCTTCTCGACACGTAGTCACCACACCACACAGCACTAGATGTTCTCAGTTGCACGTCCAATCGTCGAATCACCGGTGTTTTTCAGCGCTCCTCATATTTTCGACCTACGGTACGAAGTGAGGTGGGCTGGTCAGCCCCACTCTCGACTTCGTTTATTAATTCAGGAAGGTACAGACACAATAATCAGGAAAGTTGTTTTGACGATAAGTTTATTCTGAAGTTTTAGTAGCGTCATGATCGCTACACGCATTGTTGTTGCGACAACGTATATTAAATATATAATGTTATTTTATTCTTCACTAATAATTCACCACCAAGTGCAGTACTTAAGAATTTAATATGCTATTTGCTACACGTATTTTAGCCATTATTAAGACGATCTTAAAATTTCATCCTTCAACTTAAAAGGCACATTGGTAATCCTTGCTGTATTTTAAATTAATTAAAATGTCCTATTATAAGTTGACGTGTTTATAATTAATTTCAGGATTTGCTTGAAGGGGATAAGATAATTTAGGGAATATTTTATATGATATATCGCTTGATGCATCATCCCACCTATTTTCACGCGTAGTTTTCACTTTATACTCTGTATATACGTCGTCAGTGATTCCGACAGCCCTCCTTCCTTGTGGGGAGTGTCACTCCCAAACTCGAGAGCACCAACATTTTTTCTAAAATTTATGGTAAAAGATCAACAGAAAACATGCAAAACTCTACTTACATCCTCCCAATTTAGAATTTACACGTTCCAAACAGAAAATCTTTGCGGAATCTCCGTACGTAATTCACATGAATCTCTTCGCTGTCAGTATGATATAGCTAAAATAGGTAACTCTCATATCTGATATAAAGAAAATAGGAAATGTTTATTGTTAACTTTTTATACAGTTTTACTTACAGAAGATGAAACGCTCTAATGTATCAAAGGGATACATTTAGCCAATCATTAACAAGAATATTAACACCAATGTTCTTAACCTCTTGCGTTCCACAGCCAAATAATCAACGATTTGAGTCGATCATCGGAAATTAATGACCTAAAGTATTTTTTCGGTCCTTTTTAGAGCCGGGAAAAACATTTGTTACAGGTAGTGGTTATCAGCAGTGACAAAATTTCCAAACGAAAAAAATAAGGATAAATAGCCGATTAAAGTTGATTTCTATACTGTGGATGTATCACATTGAACTAAAACTGAGAGAAATTCCCGTAGAGATTGTACGTATTTTCTAGTGTTTATTTTGCAACACTATTACATCTAGACGGTGTGACATTATGGAGAATGTTAAATTATATGGTAATTTTACGTACATTTTGTCCTTATTATTCTAGAGAAGTTGTACGTATTTCTAGTCTGTTTGCAACATTATTATGTCTATACGTTGTAACATTACGGATAATGCTAAATTATATTCTCAGCTTACGTACATTTTGTCATTATTATTCAGTAGAATTTGTATTTATGTTTAGTCTTTTTAAAACATTATTACGTCTAGACGTTGTGACATTACGGAGAATCTTAAATTATACGGCCTATTTTTGTACATGTTGTCCTTATTTTTCTATACACATCGTACGTTTTTTTCTAGTCTTTTTAAAACATTATCACGTCTAGACGTTGGGACATTACGGACAAACTTAAATTATACGGTCTGTTTACACACATTTTGTCCTTATTAATCTGTAGAAATTGTACGTATTTGTAGTCTTTTCAGCATCTATATTACGTCTAGAAGTTGTGGCATTACGGAGATTGTTAAATTATTTGTTCTGTTTACGTACGTTTTGTCATTATTATTCTGGAGAATTTGGAAGTATTTCTATCCTTTTTATAACATTATTACGTCTAGAATCTCTAGATGGTGTGACATTATGGAGAATGTTAAATTATATGCTCAGTTTACGCACATTTTGTCATTATTATTCTGGAGAAATTGTACGTGTTTCTAGTCTTTTTTTACAACATGATTACGTCTAGACGTTGTGAATTTTTTTGTTTTGATGTGAGGAATCACCTCCAGAAGTTTGTCTGTGTAGTGCATAAACATCCTGATTATAATCACGCTTAAAATATTATACTAAATTAGCATGAAACTGAATTACGTTCCCCCCTCCCGGCCGTACCCGCCGCTTTATACTTTCGTGATTCAATTGTTTTCTATACTGATCCCTCTCCACCAGGTAGTTCGAGCTCAGATAATTACATACGATTCGTTTTCTAACATTGATAGTATGAACTAATTACCTTAGTCCATCACTCGACTGCACACATAACAGGACACAAGTAAATAAATAAGTCTAAAATTGAGTTTTACTTTGCATTTTCAGAGTCGGGAAAAATAACTCCTATTTGGATATCTTTTCTTCTAAACTGCCATTTTTAACTGCTACTGTTAGCAGATATTTGGGTATAGTAACTATAACTATCACTGTTACGGAATAATATAAGTATTGCCCATTCCTAACGCGAAATTTCTGTCAGTTGGTAGAAGGAAAAAAAATATACTTGTATTCCTTTCTTGTAGCTTTAGTGTTCTTGTGCATATATTTCTTGTAAATATCATTGATTTGAAGTACCATTCATTTATTTTATTTCGTTTTTCCACAATTATATGGTCGGTTTTTTCATACTTACGTCTCACCACTTACAACTGAGCATTCAGTTTTTCAATCAGTTGCAAGAAGGAAATAAATCCACTAAATATTTAATTTTGCAGAAAAGTATTCAATACCTGGAAACTGCCTGAGTAGTACACAAAGATTAAATGAAAATTCTGTAAATTCCGTTTCCTTTAGGTTTCCTTTCAGTAAATATTAAAAATGTTATATATATATATATATATATATATATATATATATATATATTGTTAATTTCCCACAAAGTAGATTTTTAAATTTATTTCCTTCTTCCAACTACCGATTCATTTATTCAAAAGTATTTCTGAAGTACTACGATTTGAATTTTTGAATTATTGTTAGAATCTTTTTATGTTTGATATACAAATTTTTCAACTATCATACGTGTCATACTACTTATCTCATTTTGAAATATCACTCATTTCCATTAGTTATATAATAAAAATATTTTTATTTTTTATCCATTAATTTTGTGGTTCCTTGCAATATTATGTTAAGCGTTGATTCGAGGCTTAATGTTATCTTAATCATTGATTCTTATAAAACTAAATTGATATAAAAGTGTTGTTGTATCACATGAGAAAAGCCACATCATCTCTGTCGTTCTTCAAGTATGGCGACAGTGGATACAAGTTTTATCAACAAAGGGACTCATCTCATTTTATTATAAGCACCATCGAGTTCATTTATAGTTCTATTCGGCTACTTCAGAATTGGTGGTAACGCATATAGGAAAATGCTTTTTTTTTGTTTAAAAAAAGTACTCAATTATATATTTTTTATATTGAATTTAGCAAGCAAATAAATATCACATTGAAATCAAATATTATATTTCAAGTAAAAATCATACAATTTAAGTTATTTTTTTTGCATTCTCAGTTATTTTAAATCAGGTTGAGTTATTTTTCTTTTGACCAGATTTATTTCTATTTCAATATATCAATACAGTTACAGAGTCTATGCATTGTAATGTTGTTTGGGCTTCCTATTGATACCCGAGTTTCCAGATTATACCCACTCGACCACGGAAGACGAATTAGCACATAAAAAAAACAGATCCCAAGATCTCAACTGACAATGAATATCTCTTCCAAAACGGCTTAATTCGCAACCTGTTGGTGGAGTAAGAGAAACGCTAGAGAACTCAGTAATACACTTCAAATACGCACACATAAGTGCATTAAAAGGTGACCTTGAATCTTGTTGCTCAAATGATGGAGCTGAGGCAAAGAAATTATTTTCTACAAATTTATTGTAAAAAGAAATAGTGCTTGTGTATGTTACAATTATATACAAGTGCATAAAAAAATGAATATGCATCGCAAGACAAAAATAGATATTGAGTGGGTAGCTTCTCGTGCTCCCAATTAAGTAATTGATTTAACGGGTGGTCCAACTGACTCCCAACTTCAAAACAAATCAACGGGCAGCTACACGTGGTCCCAAAATTAACATTACTTGTCTCGATTACGTGGAACACAAATACATCACTCGCGAAAATAATACAAACATACACTGAAAGAATATACAGGTTGTCCACACCTAAAACACTCAATTCTATCATATTCACATACAAAATACCTGAAATCCGATTCGTGGTCTGCCGTGTGAGTTTCCTGACTGAGTTTCCAATGTTCCACACAGGCGATTCGAGAAATGGAGGCGCAGGAAATCTACCAGACTAATCCATAATAAATCAAAACAAGTTCTCCAGCTTCCTTCAATCCTTAACTGGAAATCCTCTGAATAATAGGCTAAGTCCTCACACATCCAGCTCACGTTTCCGTCCAATAAGATACGATAAACGAATATTACACTACATGTGTATTACACACCTATCATAGCGACGAACTGAAGCATGAGCTTCAGCCGTCCTCTCCCAAAGGAGATAGCTGATTGGCTAACTACACGCCCAATCAGAGCTAAGTATTTCAAATCAGTACATTTTAAATTCAACTTTGCCAGATACATAAACAAAAGGTCACCAGATTTAGACAAAAAAACTCATTTACAAAAATAGGTAGAAACAAGCACCACATCACATATTATACCGTTACAGCAGGATATACCCTTACAGCATTAGATCGACACTCCATGGTAATATTTTCTTAACAGATAAATTTTGCATCAGTATTTCTTTCCCAATATCAAAAAGTCAAGATTTTAACTATTGATTCATTTAGAGTTGACCTCGCGGCCTTAAGGCTACGCCATTGTCTTTCGTGCCCTACACCGCGGCTACGATACACGAACTCCTGACGCCATAAAATAGATGTATTGGGCACTAGTTTGATTATGATTTACATCAGTATCTGTCGAGTAAGATGTGACGATGCCGCCCTCACTTTGAGGCTCAGTTACTCAGTAACTATGCATAAATTTTAATTTCTTAAATAAACTACTTGTTGTTTTGAAATAATCACATCCCGAAGATTGCATCATTATTTCAGAGACACCCTGTGGGTAGTGGTGTTATATTCCTGGTAAGTTGTGACTGTTTCAAATTTTACGTGTCCCGGGAATGAGTCTGGAAAAAGTGATCACCTTATTCTACCCTTAATATTTGGTAGCAGGGAAAAATAATTTTCTTATATATTACTAACATTGTGTAGACGAGAAAATTTACTCATATTGAGTGCTTTAAATCAGCAAAACAAGAAGACAATGTGAAACATATCTCTCTGTGAAGTATTAACTGATAAGAATCTCAAGTGAAAATAGACAAGTGAATAAGAATCTCACGTAAAAGATTTCATTTCCTGTAGTGTAATCAAAAGATAAACATTTAAATATTTCTTATCTAAATAACAGTTCGACATCTAACTTCAATCAAATAATTCTGATCACCTCCTTTGGATATTCGTGAGGTAAATAAACGTTTTTTATTACACATAATTGGCCCGTGATATATAAATAAAATACATTCTTCATAAGAAATTAAGTATAAGGAAGCAAACAACTTGTTTTGCACTTTTGATAATTTTATTTCTTGTGTCTGCTTTTAGTCAGAAAAACCGTTCAATCAATGAATATGATAAACTAGCTATTATACTTTTATTTGTATGTGTACAATGTTAGTTCTAGTTGTTTCTGGTACTCATAATATGCACCTAGAGTAATGCCCGCTGACCTGGTAGCCGTGTGAGTTGGGGCGCTGGGCCAATGAATTGAAAATCCCGGGTTCGAATCCCAGCTAGACATGGATGTGAATTTTTGCTAGCATCGCATTCATAATTATCACTGACCGAAGTCAAAGTTACTAAAACTAGCCTGTGCTATGGGTAATGTAAGGCCCGGAGCCCGTTCCTTCTTTACGCACTAGCTACTCAATATACACAGTTATATGGGCTCCCTTTTTGGGTAGTTCCATTGTCCTCCCTTTCTTTCCTCACTTTTGATTCTTTCTTTTTCTCTTTTCTTTTGCCTCCTGTGGGTTTTTGACAATAAATCCAAGTTCTATTTCTACTCTGTATGTGTCAGTCCCGGAAATTCCGGGTTCCGGGTTCCGGAAATTGTGTTTGTTTCCCATTCTCAAGTGCATGTGGTACTCAATCAGTTTTAAGAGTTTTAATATCCTTTAGGCATGTCAGTCCCGATGAGATTTGGATTTCTCTACCAAATTGTTTGGAATGCCTCTTTTGAATGCCTTGAAAAGTTCCTTTGTTTTTTCGTCATTTTTTTTCATTTCTTAAAGTTTTTTTAAGAAGTCGAACAGGTCTTTCATTGAGCCTCTTCTGGAGTTTCTTCTTTGGAGTTTCTGCTTCTCCCTTAGTGGTGTTGTCGTTCTCTTCTGGTTGTGTTCGTCTGGTCCCTCACTCTCCATGGTCTGAAGTTTCTTCTTCCGGAAGTCTGTCGCCACGCTTTTTACCCTTTGGACAACTTCCTTTGTAGCTTCTGGGCCAAATCTTTATTTGCACTCCTCCAATGCAATATCGCATTCTTCTTCTAGCTTCGGTGCTAGTTGTTGGTAGTGTATGACCACTTCCTCGTTTATTTTCTGTTCGGCTCCTGCCAGTATTTCTTTTATTCTTAGCTCGAAGTTCTCGGGCGCTTTGGTGTATTCTACTAGGTTCAGGTCCGGTTTTTGTAATTGGATGACTCTTTTGTTCTCTCTGATGCCTTTCTTGATGCAGGCTTCATAGTGTTGCGCAAGGTGTTTTTTTTTGTAAATAAGCTTGCGCAGTAGTTTGAAGCTCTCTTCCCGACCACCACTCAACCTGAAGTTAGGCCGAGGGGTAGCGGCTACGCCCCTGATAATTTGCTGCAGGCTGGTGTTGGAGGGGTTCCCTTGTGAGCCCCTGCTTAGTCTCCTTCAGCTGGTGGGTCCTGCTTGTCTCCCACAATGTCCGCCCAATCCGACAAGTACATAGATATTTCTTCCTCCATCAAAAGGATGTCCAGGTTTCTATCAGCTTCCATGGTATGAGTGCAGAATGTTTTCTTCTACTCAGAAGTACAGTGCTATTATCTCTCAGGCTTGTACTAAGAAGTACAGATTTCGCTTTTTTGTGCAGATTTTCTAACATTAGTATTTAAAATACACTATTAATCTCTCACCGACGTGGATACCGCAACATACAGTGTCTCAGTAGTCTGTTCTATGGTTAATGTGAGGCCCGGAGACCTGTCCTTCTTTACGCACTAGCTACTCAATATACACAGTTATATGGGCTCCCTTTTTGGGTAGTTCCATTGCCCTCTCTTTCTTTCCTCACTTTTGATTCTTTCTTTTTCTCTTTTCTTTTGCCTCCTGTGGGTTTTTGACAATAAATCCAAGTTCTATTTCTACTCTGTATGTGTCAGTCCTCCGGCTGTTCCGGGTTCCAAAAACTGTGTTTGTTTCCCATTCTCAAGTGCATGTGGTACTTAATCAGTTTTAAGAGTTTTAATAGCCCTTAGGCATGTGAGTCCCAATGAGATTTTGCTCTCTCTACCAAATTGTTTGGAATGTCTCTTTTCGTTAATAATGTATCAGTTAATTTGTTATTAATAGAGCTCATTCAGTTCTCTGTCTCTGGTTCTATTGTTTCCCAATATAGTTTTACAATCAGGGGCACCCTAGGCTGGGTAGAATTTGGAAGGTCCTGGGTTCCTTCTATGCCCTGGTTACTATTATTATTATTGTTAAGCTTCTATTCCCGTATGGTCGCTTTCGCATCGTTACTTCAGTCTGGTATTGTAGGTCTATTTATTGTTCAGGCAGTGGTTTTGTTGCCATTACTTATATTCTTATAATTTATTAATAGTAGTTAAAATTATTTATGTACTGTTGGTAGGAGTGTTTGGCCCTTTTCGTTTTTGCAATTTTATTTTGGTCAGTCGTTTCGTATGTTATGATTGCCTTCCTTGTATAAGGCAGTCTTGGTGGTAATGTCGTTTGTTATTATTATTATTATTGTCTAGTGTCACTAGTGCTGCCAAGGTTGGTGTTATTATATTAGAGGGATTTATGTACCTCCTTATCCAGTTTGAAGTTTGCATCCACAAAGGGGGAGGGGCATTTTCTGTTTGTTAATGTTTGACCCTTCACTTGGTCCTGAAATTTCAATTTTTGTGTTTAGTATGGAGCTAAGCTACCATGTGTTCTTGACATTTTTTGTGTGTACCAACCCAGCAATCGGTCGACATTAGCTTTTTGCTTCTTGTTTGTTCAAACATTCAGTCCTAAGTAGGCTCTGTCATATATCGGAATAATACCATTTTATGCTCAACAATTATATGTGTGTGGTTTATTTTTTCAAAAAAGAGGGTGGTTTATTCCTAGTTCTTTGAATCTTTTTTGTAGTAATATCAAACAGCATTCCTAGAAACATAGTTCAATTTTTATTTAACTTGCCTTCAACGTTCGAGTCAAGAGAATACCTGTGGGAAACTTTCCAATGAAACTTATCATAGTTACGTAGAAAAATGTTCTTACAAAAGAACGCAAGATGTACGTTGCCACATGGCAACTCTTTGTACTTTTTGATTTTGTAATCATAGCTTCGTTGTTTTTCATTTGGTGAAACTATATTTATGGTAATTTTTCAAACTGTTAAAAAAACAGTTAATTATTAGTCTTCCATAGCTCTTTCGTACTTCAAAATTCGGTTGTGCTCACATAATTGAAGAGAATGGTTTTAGAAAATTCCTCAGAAATTCTTCTCAGATAGTATCTTCGTAAAACCCATTTGACAATCACCTATTCAAAATTGTAAATATCAATAAAAAATTCCAAAGTTATTTAACAAAAACTAACTCCCCTCCCTGCAAGATTTATCAGATTTTTTTTTCTCATGCACATGATAAAATGTGTAAAAAAATGAAAGGCACATGTAGTAGATGTCATATGCTCTCGTTTATTATATGATACGAAGGCATGCAATAATATTTACGTGCAGTCCAAATAATTATCCGAACGTGCCATTTTTATGTATTTCTTCACATATTTCTAGATAAATTTTCTTTAAAGTGATAGAGGCGTTACTGTTCGGAAGAAAGAAACGGTTAACTTGCTACTTTAGATTCGAATTCTTATTATAGATATTTTTTGTCACTTTTTATTTGTGCAGATCATTTTGATTTCAACATTTGAGGACAAAGCGTTTACAATTAAAATTAGTAAAGACTTTAACCTTAATTTATTTTTTACTATTTTCATTATCCGCCATAGGCACTGTAATCGGTTTATGCACGTGAGCCCGACATTTTGACACCTGTGCTCAGATGATTTCATTCTTGTTTCTCTAATGAGTTCTGGATAGCTGCTGTTGCTTTTCACTAGTGTTTCGCAATAATAGAAAATGCGTTGCTAGACTTTATATTGTGTTTAATCGAGAAGTGAAAATTCGTAACTACTGGGTATGAGGGCAACATTTTGGTACTGACTATAGAAGGTATATTCAATAGCAAAATAGATAGACGGTTTGGATTGACCATAAACAGACGGAAAATGGATTGGAAAAGTAAACGCAACCTATGATGTCAAGTTTTGATGGGATCCCACACAAAAAAAAAGCTTCATGTTTTGAAGGAGAGTGAAGATGGTAGCAAAGCGCGAAAGGAAACTGAGTTCAAGGCATATTGCTTCTAAAATGGAACAAGAACTGGGATATAAAATTACACACCAAAGAGTGCTAAGAAGTCATTCTGAAAAGTACACTACGAAAAGAGAGACTCGAAAAAGCTACGTTTGTCAGAAAAAACACATTCAGTGGAGATATGGTTCGTTATCATACGCATAATACCCAAGCACACCTCCATAATATACATATTTTCATACTCAATATTGTATAATTGCTCTCACGATCAACCTGTAAAGTAGAGTCCATTAATTAGTAGAAGAGAAGTTTACTACGTAGAGAAAATCCTGCTTCTAACTATGTATGACGTCACAGTCAAGTATTTATTTATTGACTTATTTTCCATGGCGGGGTTAAGGCCACAAATGCCTTCTCTTCCACTAAACCATGTACATACATAAGCTAAATAAGCTGTCATCATTAATACTGGTATAATTGGATAATTATTAAGAAAAAAGAATATACATTAAATGAGTACACATAACCACACAAAGAAAAATAAACACGTATAAACAGACACAATGCACACCAACACACACATGTTAACATTTCATAGAAATTATAAGCCTTTTTACAATGTATGACTGATAATAGATATGGACATACATCGATAATGATACTACTATTAATAATAATACCTATAAAATATACAAAGATAACATCCGAATATTTAAAAAGAGCTTTCCATTCACTCTTATTCTTTCTTTCTCTTTTTTTTCTAATTTACTGTTTTCATTTTATCGTCGAGTGCGTAAAGACTAGGATTTTAATTGGAGCAGGTCTGTAATCGACTTCCTAAACGTATAGAAGGACTGTTGTTGTCATGTTTCAGGCAGAAGATCATTACAAGCTTGGACGGTGGAAACCGTGAACGATTTGGAATAGGAAATAGAAGAGTGATGAGGGACCTAGAGTAACTGGCTTTCCCTTGACCTGGTGTTACGATCATGGTGGGAGCTAAGCGCCTGTAAACGTTCGTGCAACTAAGAAGGTTGTTGAAGGCGAAGTTTTTGAAGAGAAGTGTTAATCTATGTAAGTTGCGTCTTTCATTAAGTTTAAGCATTGACAATTGTCTATAGGAGGGAGTCAGGTGGTTTGAGTACTTGAGAAGGAAAATAAATCGAAGACAGGCATTTTGTACGCGCTGTAGTCGCCTGGCTAGCTCATCCTTGAGATTGGTTAGAATCACATCGCAATATTCCAGATGAGTTAATACCCGTAACGTAACTAGAATTGATTTGATGCGGGTGGACAAAAAATGTTTAAGTCTAGTGAGTGAGTGTAGGGACGACAATGCTTTCTTGCAGATTGCATTGATGTGTGGTTTCCATTCTTGGCGCTCGTCTAGGATTCCACCGAGTCTGGTTTAGACATGCTGCTGGAAGATTATCCTTTTACATGTACTGAGCTAGTTGGTTGAACGATATACGTATACATTTTTATTTTAGTGGGTAAATTACAAATCTTTTTTAGATGACCACTCGCTGATTTTTTTGAAGATCCTCATTTAATTTCTAAATAGCGGTTTCTAGGTTTTGTGGATGACATGATATATATATTTGGAAATCGTCAGCGTACAAATGATATTTACATTCTGAGAGGACAGATGGGAGGTTAATTACATACATACATAATAAAAGTGGTCCCAAGACACTTCCTTGGGGTACTCCATGAGTTAGAGCAGTGAGGAATTTTTATCGGCTATACTTAAGAGTTGTTTCCTATCGCACAAATAGTTTTTCACCCATGTAACAGCTCCCTGGGAAAAATTTAAAAAATGAGATAATTTCTGCAGTAAGATTTTGTGGTCAATTGACTCAAATGCCATAGGAAATTCTAGAAGCGTAAGGTAGGTGATCTCTCTTTTATCTAATGCCAGCCTTATATCATCCGTGATGCATGCTAGAGCAGTAGCCGTACTGTGATATTTGAGAAATCCCGATTGAAGTAGATCCATTAAATTGTGTTGTGTTAGGTGTCTCCGAATTTGGTAGCTAACAATGTATTCAAGCGCCTTTGAGAGGGTGGGAAGGATACTGATCGGGCGAAAATCGTCCACATTTAATACTTTTTGTATTTTGGGGAACGCTAATAGTTGTTCTATTTTCCAATCATATATGAAAGTACCAGACATGAGGGTGAGATTGAGCATATTGGTTATTGGATTTATAATATATGGTAGGATCCTTTTTATAAAAAGAATTATAAATTTGATCGTTGCCTACAACGGATGATTTTATCCTGTATATAGCTTTTTTAACTGTTTCAGGGCCAATATATTCAAAGGAAAGTTCATTTAGAGTATTTTAGTGATTTGCGTTGTTTGTATCGTATAAGTTGAATTTGACTGAATTTGTAATTTTTATATTAGCGAAATGATTGTTGAGCTCATCTGGCGTGAATTTAGTATTAATTTGAAGCTTTATTCTTTTTCCTTTAATACCCAATAAATTTAGCTTGTGCCACATTTCTCTTTAGTTAGTCGTAGTCTCTATTATTTGCATCGCAAAGTTTTGTTTCGATTTTCCAACTAACTGAGTGCATTTGTTTCGTAGGATCCGAAATGCTTCGAAGTGGTTCTGCATATTTTCATTGTTTCTTTTTCGGGCTCTTATGTATCTTCTGTAGGCAGCATCACGTGCAGACATAAGACTACGGATCTGTTCGTTTATCCAAGGACATGGGGGTGGTAGACGCGTCTAGTGAGGAGAGGGGCGTGTTTGTTTAATATTTTAATTAATGAATCGTTTAGAAATTATAACTGGAACTCTATTAAGGGACTATTAGACATTACATTCCACGCGACATTTGATACGTCAGCACGTAAAGCAGCATCATTAATTTTAGAGCAGTCTCTATAGGTTATTAATTTTGACATGCGTTTACTTTCGAATCTTAGAGAGTAGCAAGCGAATATCATAACATGGCGTGATATTCCCGGAATAGAAAGTTTCCCCGTGATGGCGAATTTTCTGAATGTTATTAGTCAAAATCAAGTCTAAAAGGGTAGCAGAAGCAGTTGTGTGGAAGGTTTAAGGGACACATAGGGAGACTCAGAGAGGATATGATATCACGAAAATTTTAGCTGTCTTTTTTCAAAGATATCATATCGACATTCATATCACCAAGGATTAGGGCGTGTTCATAAAATGGCAAAAACTGCGAGATTTCATCTTCAAAGTTTTGGAAGTTAGCCCAGGGGGGTCTGTAGATCACCCTGATTAGAATAGGTTGGTTGCGGATCCTACATTCTAATATCATGTACTTTGAGCTAAAGTCATATTTAGGCGGCGACATAGCGAGAATTTTTGCTTCGATATGTTCATTGAAATGTATCGGAGCTCCGCCTGCTCCTTTCAGAATCCTACCATTTCTAATTAAATTAAACCCAGGTGTATGATAAAGATCGTCACTTAAAGTTGGCCTGGCCCAAGTTTCGGTAACGAGAATGAAATGTAGATTACTTTGGGGCAGGATTAATTCTTGAAACTCGTGAAATATACTCAGGAGAGATCGTGTGTTTAAGTGAATGACATTCAGTGAATGGCCCTGAGGAACTTTCTCGAGTTCGGTTTTTAACAATAGCGCGGTGGTTGAAAAAGTTGCAGTTGTGGAAGAATGCAAAAAAGGTCACTGCCCCAAATGTTGAAACTGGAATTTGTGGGAGTGCTTGGAAGTCTTTTCGAGTCGGTGTTGCAACCTTTGTTTCTAATTCTATATCCGTATTATTCATATACTGCATAACAATAAAATAATTATAAAAAGAGAGAGAAAGTGAATTTTGAGAAAAATGCAAACTTACCAACACTCGACGATGACATGTATTTACTGGATACAAGGTTATTGATGTAACACACTATCGTTTAATGCAGTTTTTTACTATCTTGGACGATTATAACCTGTAACACACACACACGAGAGGGACTAATATTTTTGTATATACAGCCCTCGTAATAAATGATAACTGTCACACGCTGTAAGACATATATATTAATTCACATACACACACCAACATACACACGAACACAAACACACAAATACACACATATTGATGTCACACTGTTTTGAAATAATTCATTGTAGAGTAAATAGAAGGAGATGCTTCTTGGATTTCTTCACAGTATTTCATGGCTTCACTTCCATTCCTGTATGAAATCTTGCAGTTCACGTTCATTTGGTATAACGCGTTTCGTATTTCCAATTACAAAAAAAATATGTCTGTCCAGAGACCACGAATTCCTTTGTCCGTAGGTTTTTTCACTTGCTGTAGTAGTTTTAGCAGTTTTGCTGTCAGGGATTCGGTTAATAGAATACGTTTGTTTTCATTTTCCTCTTCGCTCGCCATATTGCAACACTATTACGGTAGGCAACAAAGCGAATTATTATAGAACACTTACCTTGTTGTAACATCTGAGCTGCTGACCAGTTTCTTTCCCGAGCACCGAAGCGATGAACACGATCAATCTTGTCCGGAAGGAGATCTATACCCAGTTTGTCTCGAAACACACCAAGCACAGTCTTCATCAGATCTTCTCTTGGAACTTCTTTCACTCCATGTAGAATGAGGCAGTTGCGCCTACTATATTGTTCGAGTTAGTCCACGGACTCCTCTTGTTTCTGCAGGCTGAGGGTGACAGTCGCTAAATCGTCCTTTGATTGAGGATTGAGGATTTAATTATTAATCGTTCCTTCTTCATAACTGTAAGTTCTTCTGATATGCCGCTTAAGGTTGCTTCTGCTGTTTCATCCACCTTATTGCTTGCTGAGGAACTTGTATGGAGCGACGAAAGAGCCTAAGTGAGTTTCTCTTGAAGAACGTTGACAGTAGATTCCTAGCTTTCACATCGCTTGTTTAAGTTCTTGTTTTTCATGCTGGTCATGTTTGCCCTTGTTACTTGTAAACACTGCGTATAACACTAGAGCACGCGAGGAGAAGCACTGATATTGTTAAATACGTGGTTTTTTTATATATTTTTGCTGATTTTGGGACCGAACACGTTAATGTATCATTTTTGGCGAAAATAAAGATGTGAATATGTTCTAGTTTAAGCATTTATTCCAGTATTGAAAGGTTATGAAGCTCCTCCAAAACTACGCGTGGCTCCACTCATCTTCCATGACAACTCAACCCAACTAGTTAGTATATTCTTCCATCATATAACGTCATGCAATGTGAATGAACAACTTGATTATGGGTGCCCACTGTAGGGAATTTAACGCCTATCACATACGGGGCTACTCCACTAATTAAGGATTCGAGCATAACTACTTAAACCCAAGCAGATAGATAAAAACCTGGTATGAGATATAAATCTTTATTCAATTAGCATTTATACATAATAATATTGAACTCCGCTCAGTGATACGGACATGCTTTCTTCCGTAAGGTAGTGTTAACAAACAGCTGATGTTGGAATTCCACATTTAGATAATCATGTATGAAAATGCTCATATAAAATATCAAATTGTACATGATTTCATCACTTAATATTTTACTTCATTTCACATATAAAGTTACATGCAATTCGTGCTATTAATTTGCTCAATGCATAATTCTTGTTGCACCACCTATCTGACATCTCTTATGGGAAGTTTGTTACAATCGTAGAGCAAAAGTTAACGTTTAAAAAAGCAATCCATCCAGTTTTGTAAAACATAAAAAATAGGGAGCAATTATACATTTAATTTAAAACCTAGCGTAATATATAATGAAAACCTAATCTAACTCACATACATATCAAATAATTATGATTTGATAGCAAAAGATACTTATGTAGCCTAAACTTAAATATTTAGCATGAAAACAACCTAACCTAATTTGCCTTGCCCTTACATAGCTTAAACTGATCTCAACCTAGTCAAACGTAAATTACGTTCGCGTGTACTTGTAGTCCACAATTACCCATATCATAAATGCCCCCCCAACTAATTGTATTTAAAAAAATGTATTTTTAAAGAAAAAAAACTTTTTATAATTAAAAGTAATTATCATCATTTCCTTAATTCGTCATAGAGTATTAAGTTACAGCATATTATTTACAATACAATTGTCAATGTTCTATCACTCTTCATTTGTTTCAATTCGTCAATGTTTATAATTAGTCTTTTTCAGTTTATTCATCTGTCATCCATTAACAACCTCCCAATTATAATAGTTTATCGACACGAATATGAAGTAATTTTTATCTTCTATGTAGGTAATAATTACCTTCTCATAATTGTTTTTTCAATATAACATCCAGTTGCAATATATATTCCATAACAATGTTTAAGTAGTTAATTAATGTTCCATGAGTCATATATAAATAACATAACAAAATCCTTCCTTTTATGTCCAACTGTTCATCTTAGAGAAATCAAAATTTAAATCCAATTCTCTTCCTAATTAACATGTATTCGTGAACCAAGTATATCACAAATAATCTGCGGTTTGTAAAGCCATCCAAGTAATATTTTGTTCGTTGTAGAATTCTTTTCCCACAATTGGCAAGCCTTCAACCTCGATTGTTCAATCTTTTTTCAGTTTTAAATACATCTTCTTCTCCTTCAACCTCTTTATTCGTCGTCTTCTTTCTCTTACCTCTACGCAAGAAAACATATTCCTTTCGCAGTTGTCTAGAATAATATCCAATACTATGTTTATATTATGCACCCTGGACAGTCGTCAAATACGCTGGTAATAAAGAGAGGTACGGCGCGACAATTTGCTGAATATCCATGTTATTAAAAGTAACTTTTTTCAACCTCAAGCTGCAAATGTAAATGCAAATTTACCTGAACGAGGATTTGGTACTTTTCCTTTATGATTTCTTACTTTTGCGATACTGCCTTCTCTTGCACTGACAACCACCATGTTTCTTTCTCATCTCCTGGCGCTTCTTCATACGTGCCTCTATTCTTTTCTGTCTCCGTCTTTCATATTTTTCTCTACGCTTACGTTTGTCATTACTCAGGCCTTTACCCTTCATTTCCTTACAAGGCAGAGGTTCTTGTTGCACCACCTATCTGACATTTCTTAATTTTGATTAATATTGATCAATGATACAATTCAGGTTAAAGCTAATGCAATATATAATTAAACCTAATCTAACTTACATACATATAAAATAATCAAATGTATAACAAAAGATAGCTTTAAAACATCCTAACAAACCCTAAACTTTCATTTTTAACATGGAAACAACCTAACCTAATTTGTCTTGCCCCTACATAGCTTAAACTGATCTCAACTCAACCTAATCTAACGTAAATTACGTTCACGTGTACTTGTAGTCCACAAGTACCAATATCAAAATAATAGCAGTCATGAATCATTTAATCTTCCACTGTACAACTAGTTCAATTTGCCGTACAGCCCTCTTCAGAACTCTACTTAGACTTAAAATTCCCTCACCTTTTCTGGTTAAGTCTCTAATTGTTTTACCAAATAAAAAGGTTGGCTACATTATACTGAACTTTCTCTGTAAAAAAACAAAATGCAATTATAAAAAATAGTACTGAATGAAAGTATCTGAATGTAATCAAATATTTTGTAATATAAATCTAATGAATTCTCCTCAAAGTTGATTCCCTTCCGATAGCTCAAAATACGAAACAATGATGATATACTTATGATAATGATAATCAGGTTGAAGAATAATACTCCTCATCGATCAAAAATGAATGATGAAATCAGTGTCATAGATCATTATTCTGATCCGCTATATAAAAATTCCAGCTTTCATTTTACTTAAGTCTCAAAAGAACTAATTATATATTCTAAACCATTAAATTAATACCATAAGTCAATGTATCAAGGTATTTAAGGCAATGAACTTTGAATCAACTTACCTCGAGCAATGAGGAAATAAAAATTTTATAAATGGAAGTCCGTCAACTATGATTATTGTGACAACTTCATCTTACAGATATACTAAACGGTGGAGCGAGGATTTTCGTCACTTAACAGCTACATAGTCACCAATATTTAGAATCTGAATTTAATTGGAACATTGGACAACTGAGGGTTCAATGAGTGCGATACCCTCAGAGAAAACGAAATTTACTGTGTGCTAATGGTAGCGGTTTGAAACTGTAGATGGAGTTAAAAAGCATTGTATTATGGAAGCGAAGTTCAGCGAAAGTGTAATGGTGTGGGAGGAATATTTTCCAAAGAGGAGGGGTTAATAAAGATTTATATAAGATTCATAGGTAGATTAGCATGAAGTGAAATACTAAAAAATAGGCTTTGATTATAGGTATGGACGATTTCACTGAGTATTACGATGATATTTCCAGTTGTCAAAGATGTAGTTCTATACAGGTGTCTATCCCAGATCTGGTCGTTCAGCAATAAAAAAATGCATAACTCTAGAATTTCCTTGACCAAAGGAAGTGGTACAAAATCGTGACGGAAAATGTAGTTGCGTGTGTTCAAGGTAGAGACAATTTCCGTTTTTTTCTCTTCTGAACATTTTCGTTTTGGGCACACGTCGTTCTCTATTTCCAGTCTTGAATTCACCAGTATGAACAATATTTCACAATTGGTCATTTATTCCTTCACAACGTTGTAAATATTGCCCTACTGGTTAAAGTAAATAATTTAGAAACATGTTCATATTAAGAATCACAAACGTTAGCTTAGTACACGTCAGAAACTTCCTAGAGTAAATGCCACAAGTAGTTCAAGATCTCAAAAAGGCTCGAGGTGGATACACAAAGAGATAAGGGAAACTGATTTACATCTATATTAAATAAAGCTTAATATATAACAAGCTAATTAATGGTTTTATTGTAGACAAAACCAAAGAGTATAAATTCAAATTATCTTATCACATATCCAAACCAAAGAGTTAAAATCGTATGGACATTAATTGGATTCTAAGTGAATGGCGAGTGGGTCAGTTTGAGAGTCAAAATCATAGATTTTCCCAACAGTGTCTATGACTATTCTAGCGTTATATCTCTATCAAACGTCCGGCTACTGAAATCTCATAGGGGCACAAATGGAGAATACTAAGCTATTAGAAAGGACTTGCAAGTTATAGAGTTAAATTCAAAGTTTTTCTCACCCTTGCAGACTATGACAATCCAATGGTCTATAGATCATCTCTGTCAGACTAGTAGTCACTGAGATCTAGGAGGGGCAGAAATGGACAATTTGAAAGAACGTACGTGTCTTAGGGACAATGTTATAGGTTATTCCACATTTTCATATCATTATGGATCCAATGCGTTATGGCTCATCTCTGTCGCACTTGTAGAACTCAGATCTAGGAGGGGTATAAATGGAGAATACGGAGCGATTGATAAAGACCTGCTAGTTTTAGAGTCACTCGTTCATAGCTATTTTCAACGTTTCAGACCATGATGAATCAAACGTTGTAGATCATATCTGTCGGACTTATAGTTACAGATATCCAATAGGGACGGAAATTAGGAGTACTGAACGATTCAAAATTACCTGTCAGTTTTAGAGGCAAACTGATAATTTTAACCACCATTTCAGACCATGGCGCATCCAATGGTGAATCATTCATCTATGTGTGACTTGTACTTATTGATACCTAGGGACGACAAAGAAACGTGCAGATGCAGAATACTAAGTGATTGAGAAGGATCTGTCAGTTTTATAATTTGTGTGATAGATTACTCCATAGTTTGAAACCATTGCGGATCCAACGGTGTATAGCTCATCTCTTTCGGACTTGTTGCTACTGAGATCTAACAGAGGTCAAAATGGAGAATACTATGCGATTCAAAAGGACCTGTCCGTTTTAGAGCCAAACTAATAGTTATCCCCACCGCTTAAGACCATGATAAATCGAACGGTGTATAGTTCATATATATGTGAACTGTAGTTACTGAGATCTAAGTTGGACAAAGAATTATAGCGATGGAGAATACTAAACAATTGAAGAGGACCTGCCAGCTTTAGAGTTTAAGTGATAGGTTACCCCATGGTATGGGACCATTGCAATGCCAACGGTGTATGGTTCATCTTTGTCGGAATTGTTGTTACTGAGATCTAGGATAGGAACAAATAGAGAATACTAAGTGATTCAAAAGGACTTACCCGATTTAGTGTCAAACTGATAATTTCTCCCACCGTTTCAGATAATGACGAGTCCAACGGTGTATCATTCATCTCTATGTGACCCGTAGTTACTGAGATCTAGAGGTGAAAAAGAAACTTACAGAAGGAGAATACTAAGCGATTCAAAAGGACCTGCTGGTTTTAAAGTTTATGTGATACATTTTTTCACAGTTTGAGGCCACTGCGAATGCAACTGTGTATGGCTCATATCTAACGGACTTGTTGTTGCTGAGATATAGAGGGGGACGGACAGACAGACAGGACAAATCCTATATCTTCCCATATTCACTGGCGTTCATACGGGTGCGCTAATAATGTTTTCAATGCAACAATCTAATTCTGTCCCTTTGTTATAATTTTAATAATGTTAGTTGCCACTCTTAATTTCACTCGATAAAACCTGTCGGTGGGGTCATTTTTGGAAGGAAGAAATTTCAAGTTGCACTAGTATGAGTTTACAGACTTTCATATTGATATTCAAAATGTTTAGATTGAAGAAACCATTTACTGAGGTAGGAAACACGTATGATCGAATTGTTTGGGATTAAACCCTTCCATGATTATACGCAACTATTTGTCAGTTTATTTTCTTTCGTAGCCCTACTTCGGGAATATTTCTCTAGAATTATAATATGTATGATTCAATACTACATGGTGCCTACAGAATATAACATTGATGGGAAGATACACTCAAAAACCTTTTTCATGTACTTTTAAACGTACATTTTCACATGCGTTTTTTTCGTCTCTCTGATAATTCAAAATGCTCCAATTAATCTCGTCTTATAATATATTTTATCCCACGTAAGTGAGGAAGGAATTGGTTCTTACTTACCATCACTTATTAGAAATTTTACTATATTCTCAAGGGAAAATGAATGGAGGCCGACGATATAGGGCAAACGAATCATATAGTTGATGACTGTGATAATCGCTTGCTTTTACGAGTTTCCCTTCACATTTCTAAAAAAAACGAATGGTGTTTGGCGCGTCCATGAGAGTGATTATTATATAACCATTTAACAAAAAGTGTAATTTAAACCAAAGATGATCTTAAAACCAAGTCCATATAGTAGCTGGTAATTTCTGCGCAATTGGAAATATGTTATATATATATTCCCTAATAATCATAAGGGACAGGACCTTAGTCGAATCGGGAACTAAGACGCAATGGCACACAACTAACAATGAAAAATAATAACATTTAGAGTTGATCGTCGTATACTAGTGAACGTATTCATATTATGTACGAGAACAGCTTTTTGACTATTATCTTCTTAGTACAACAAAGAAAGCATTTTATCTCACACACAATTTGTTTCATATGCAAACATGAAAACAAGTTTATTTCAGTATGACTAGCACATCCTTGCTTCTAGATCTCTTAAAACAAACTAACTGAGCTTCTTCTCACATATACGTGCCTTAGCCCCAACGAAACTCGTTATAACGTGCAACGTTATTCTATGTTTTGCTGTTTAATTCTTAACATCAATTCCACCCTTACACATTGATTTCGAGGTACAAAGAGTTTCTAAATATCGTTTTAGTATTACATAAGCACATTTCTAATCATTTTGACCCCCCCCCCTTTATAAGCAAAATAAGAAGATTGCCTACCTATAGTAGAAGGAAGCTCAGGAATATAACCAAACCTGCGTGCTGACGTTATATTTAAACGATCTCCTAGGAAATATTCACAAATTCCAATACATGAGAAACCAATACATATCTACTACTTAGAAACTGGACTGAGGGAAAACCAAAAATAATTTTCGTGCTTCTCCTCGCAAAAATAACAACGCACATTGCGTAAACGAGAAAAAATTGAACCTTTGTAGACATTTATTTACAAGTTGTACACGATTTTTATAAATGGAAATTGAAATTTGTCCTGATTTAGTAATTTACTTACGCAGACTAGCATACAAGTAATTGCAGAATACTTGTGACGAGATGATTCACATAATATTACAATAACTTTTATTGTTTCTCTGTTTTATTATTTCTTTGAATACCCAATTGTTTCATTTATGGTTGTTTATTTGTTTCTAAATTATATTTTTCCCTTTCTCCATAGAACCTGTAAGCTAGCAAAAGCTCAAAGGTAAACCATATTTGATTAGTGAGGAATGTATAAAAAAATTCGTAAATTGACCGAAAAATATATATTTATTGGTGCATAATAGGACATTCTACTAGACGAAAGAAAACACGTAGAAACCTCTGTAAATGGTATGGTTCGTTAACTGTACTTACAAGCTTCGGTAAACTTGATGTTTTAGGGCAATTTTAGCAACAGTGACTTCAAACCGTCTCAGGTCCATTAGTTCTTAATTTCTAAGAGGTACAAGCAGAGATAACCCAGCCATAATTGGAGATCCTTGCCTGACGCCTCAGACCACACGACTATCGCTTTCCGCTGAAATGAATTTACTTCATACTTCTTAATATCGTCCTGCAATCAATAGCAGGCTGAAAGTACTACACTTGTCTTAAAGAAATAAACATATATTCAAAGGGAGCATTGGAGGGAGATATATTTCATATATTGATATTAAAGAACACTTAATATTCTGTTTATATTTTTCTAGTTATTTTGGGAAGCAAGAATGAAACTGGAAATCGTCACAGCAGTATTTATCGGATTACTATTTACCGTTGAAGGTTTACAACACATCACAAGAAACCCCACAAAAGTTTATAAGCAACATAGGTAAATATTATTTAGCGCTTAAAGTTCTTGATACATTAATATGTGTATTTGCTAAACAGACGTATAGTTTTAAATTTCAAATTATAGGTCAAAACAACACCTGATTCTAATTGATATCCATCATAGTCCAGGAGCATATGTCAATATTTCCTAGTCCGTGAGATTTTGAGTGAAGGGATGTTGCGGGTAGGGTGGATACCTTCATTAGAAGGTACCTAATCATGTGGTACCAGGTGGTAAGCCGAAAACCGTGGCAGGGGACCGGGAGGGGGAGAAACAAAATGGCTGCCGGTGAAATTCGTCTCTCTGCTTTTAAAGTGGTATAACTTCTACAAATTTTAAATTAAAACCTTCGTGCTTGTGCGAATATTTTAATAACACATTAGAAATTCCATTTTAGGACAATTTGTTGCCATAGCAATGCCACGTTTTAAATATGGCGTCTTTAAATCCCAAACTTAATTATTCTCGATCCGTTTTCTTTATATTCAAAGGGACATAACTCGTAAACTGCCACAAGTAGGCGAAATAGCTCTGAAATAAACGTTGTAGGCTAGTTCAAGGGCTTTCCAACGAGGTATGTGCCATTTCTGTATCTTTAAAACTAACGGAGATAGACTAGTGTATGTAATGGTAGGTGTATGGCTTATGACTTTTAATGAAGGGCCAGAAAGATTGGTCTGACACCTGCATTTGTAAGTTCGTGAGTTTTGTGTGAAGGACAGTAGCGGGTATGGGAAATACCTTTATTAGAAGATACCTAATCATGTGGTACAAGGTGGCAAGCCTAAAACCGTGGCAGGGGACAGGGAGAGGGTGGAATAAAATGACAGCCGGTGAAATTCGTCTCTCTGCCTTTAAAGTGCTATAACTTCTACAAATTTTAAATTAAAACGTTCGTGGTTGTGCGAATATTTTAATAACGCATTAGAAATTCCATTTTAGGACAATTTGTTGCGATAGCGACGTCATATTTTAAATAAGGCGTCCTTAAATCCTAAAATTAATTATTCTCAACCAGTTTTATATTAAAAGCGAAATAACTTTTAAATTGCTACATGTAGGCGAAAGTATCCTGAAATAAACGTTCCTGGACAATTCAAGCCCTTTAAAATGAGAATGGTAGATGTAGTACTTTATGGTTTTTAATGCAGAGGCAGAAAGATTGGTGTAAGACGCTGTGAAAGGTGGACATTCAATATTACAAGGTTAACCTTACTGATTTTTTATAATGACTCAATGAGTATCTTTTAGGATCGGGCGTGTAAAAGATAAATCAGAATTGGACTATCATCATTGTCATCTTTGCTTTATTTGTTTTTTAACTATGCGTTTCTTGAGGAGACAGGAAAGAGGGGTGTAACGAAAGCGCAACACAAACATAAACTGC
>JAGDQP010022435.1:0-14128 GCA_022664845.1 Lepisma saccharinum
ATTTCGGTGTTGACCCAGCATCGTGAGGACAATTGGGGAGCTGCTGTGAATAAAAGACAGTGGCGATCACAGTGAGAGCTTCGGCTCTCCTCTCCCAACCCGTCTGGTCAGCGTGGGAGCAGTAGACCAACTCCTCCCTTCGGGGAGAGGCCTCATCCACTAGTGGATTGAATATGGCTGTGATTTATTATTATTATTATATATATATATATATAGATATGGTAAATTTATGATAAAAAGAAGGAAGGAATTTACTTACAGCTTATTTGTTTCGTATTATAACACACACACAAATATACACAGGTCTATATTTCAAACCACTGTAGGCTCATAATTTTGTATAGAGGAGAAAACGACGTGCACATGTAAAGTAAATACAAGGTTGAAGAGACAGTGGCGACACGCAGTGGACGACGGATCAAGCTTGGAGAACAATTGACTGCTGTATAGCGCGTAGATATCAGGAGCTTGGAACAGTTGATAACAGTACAGCGTGTAAGTTCGGGATGGGATTGTGGAAGGAAATGGGTTGAAAATACAGAGGAAACGTGAGGTTTAGAGTTATTGAAGGTTAAGGCCAGTTTTTATTTTCGCGCTCAAACCATGAATAAAGGCGCTCTTCCACAGACGGCGTTTTGAGGTGCTGGTCGTAGGGGTCAAAACGTGTATTATGGCAACAAGGAAAGATATATGTTGTGAGACTCTATGTGTAAGGAGACTGGGGCATCCGGTTTGTTGATAGTGCAAAAGCGACGATGATTGTTAATACGAAGGTTCAGAGCACTACCTGTTCCCCCACATAAAAGTTATCACAGAACTTGCAGGCTAGGATGTATATTACATTGGAGGTGTGGCGTGTACCCTTGGAATTTAGGGTTTACCGGCCACTAGCAGTAGTGATAGTGACTGTTGGAGAAGTGATGAAAATGGAGCAGGTCCTAGCGAAATTGATAAAAAGTGGTAATAAATGTGTGTAATATACGGAATCTTAAAATTCTTAAAAAAATAAATAAATAAACATACGAATACTGTTTCATCACACGTCACTTTAGTTATGTGCAAAATAATTCCTTGTCTGAAGTTTGTTTTCAAACTCCCACCCTCTCAGGACATGAAAATACACCTTTTGAGGAGAATTGCTCATATATGGCTCGGAAACGTAGGCAGTAATATAGAGAAACGTAAAATACAGGCTATGAAAGTGAGATTTGTAAAAAGTATGTTAGTATGTTGAGAGAAGGGACAGGATCAGAAGTAAAGGAGGAGAAAGACTCACAAAACGGAATAGAGAGAAGCAGTCTTACATAGTACGGACACGTTAAAAGGGCGAGTAAAGGAAAGCTACCAAGGAAGGTATTGAAATGGAAATGGGTAGAAGGAAATCGTAGAGCAAGCCCAAGAGGCAGGTAGGTGAAGGGAGTGACGGACAGCCTCAGAAACGGATTGTTGGAGTGGAAGAAGGAAGAATAGTTGGAACTGTGAAAGAAAACGGCCTTACGGAACAATGAACAATGGCCAACGGTTAGGTCAGTTTAGGGCTAAGATGATAAGGCTACAAAAGTAGACAGCAGAAAGGACTTTCCAAGAAGTGATCTGATTGATGGTTGAATCGGAACTCAAGATGCGAAGCATGTTCAAACTTTTTCCATACCAATCATTCTGACCGAGGCTTTTCTAGAGTTCTTGCAGTTTCATTTAGGCGAATGACGCATGATACTTAGAATAGAAGCCCTGACCGTTACTTTCTCCATCTCCTTGAAAGTTTAGATCGCAAAGGAACATTATCCAGTAAAATCTGATACGGTTATAAATAATGTCAGTGCATGTAACTTTGAAATGGCGTGTGCATCTGAGTGGTTTGGTGCATGGCAAACTTAACATTTTCTTATGGTTCGTAAAGCTTTATCTAAGGCTCCTTTTTTCAACTTGTTGCGTGCGTTTTCGAGCAAGGATAATTGCAGCAGTGGCAGGATTGGGCTTTGTTCAACTTTTACGAGCTTGCTGATTTTCATCGGAGCCAGGATATATACATGAAAATGCATGCGTCAAGTTCAAAAGTGGGAAGATGATGATCCAGAGCATTGAAAGTGTTTCAGTTTAGAATGCGTCAACTGTTTAGAGAACTAAACAAATGGTCAGTGTAACTCCGATCATTCATTAAACTCTCTGATAAGTTCGCGAAATGCATTGTTCAGAATATACCGTTTTACGCTGTTAGTTACTAAATCAAGTTGGGAATTATCAATCCTTTTTAGACTAGTAGTATGACTAGACATTGTTGTAGGTAATGACTAGGGCTTGGAACTTAATGACTTAAAAACTCTCTTAAATATTACTTAAGGCTGAAATACGTAGGACCCAAAAATTTGAAAACCAAAACGACATAAAATTATTTCCAACTTCTGAAAATGTAAAGAAATTATTGTAGCACTGTGATTCCGTTATGATAAGAAACTTTGTGTCTACCAATAAAAATATGGTGACTGAAAATCCAATACTAGATAGGATTAGGGAGAGGAAACGTGGTTAATTTCTTTTTAGACTGATAATGTTAACAAGCTAATATTACGGATGATGATTTTATTAGTTTATCTAACGTTAATTTCGTTCATGAGGGACAGTATTCGTTGCTAAAATACGCAGAAGTAATATTTGATAATATTAAAAAAAAACGTTAGGAGAGCGAGGTTCGATTCCCGGTCCTTACAGTGACTGATTTGACCAACTTTTCTTTGCGTCTTTTAGTATGTTACCAAGTATAAAAGAAATTAATACGAAAAACGGTTTCTGTAAATTTGAATAGGAAATACTTGTAACCAGGTTATCGACTTTTCTTAATAAAGCACAATATTTAACTGTTTCGGATACACACGAAACAGTTTAGTGACGTTTAACAGGAATGGATATGAATGAAACGTGTAACCAATTACACAAATAATAAAATGTTACAAAGTAATAGTGCCGCTTTGAAAATAATAAAAGCGAAAATTTGTGTATGTATGTAAAAACGCTAAAAAACGAAAAATTAAAATCACATGTTTTGCGATACTTTGACTTAGAACAAGCTTTTATTGCAGTCGGCACCGTTATCAAACCGTCAGGAAGATGATGACATTTCAAGTTCCGCGACCTAGTAATGACATGTAATCAAGATAATATTTTGGTCTTTGTTTGCTTTTCATATTCTGTCATTTATTTTGTAGATGCTGGCGTTGTCGTGTTTGGATATGTTGATCGAACTGGATCCATACAGTACCTGGATAACATTTTTGTCCAGAAGGGGCTATTTGAAACATCTAATTGATAGTATTTTGGAAGACGATCAAAGACTTTCAGCTATGTTGGATGTTTCACCAGAACCACTACGTCCTTTATATGTCTATGAATCAAAAATGGTGAGTATATGAAATGTGTCTTATAAATATGTACACAAAAGTATCGAGTTTTACGAATTAATGAAGTGTCACGGAATGAAAGAAATAAGTATTCATGAATGCCCTTTGATAATATGGAATTAAAGGCAGGTTTTCGTAACATTCAAAGACAAGAATATTATAATGACATTTCACTAAATATTCAAGGAAAGTTGTATTAAACTTCTTTTTAAAACATTAAGGTAATATTATAACTGCTTATCTGAATTGGAAGTTAATCCTGTGGCTACTAGTTTATATATTGATATGATCTACTATCCAGAGATTCTTATGTATTCATATGGTTCACACGAAAAAAATTACAATCCTGAGCAATTTCTTAATTATTGAATTCTCTGTCTATAATTTTCATTTCAAATATTATAATGAAATGAGACCATTGTGACGAATACCCTTACATTCCTTCATTTGCTTCAATTTAGTTTACAGCTACTCGAAGCATATCCAAGGATGTTCTAGAATGCCGGCTAAAATTGGATAATAAATTTATCAGAGCAGCACGTACACCCCCAACCCCCCACGGTACTTGTTTGTTCTGAGACGTTATGCTATTATCTACCAGGTTCTGGGTTCGAATCTCAGCTGAAGCATGGATGTTTGTGAAATTTAAAAGTTAACAGCTTACAGAGTATAAGTGCTCCTAAATACGATGTTTATAATTTTTGTATATATATTGTGATTGACTCCAATTTAAATTTAAATTTATTGATTATTTTGTATTTATTTTATTTTATTTTGCATTCTGTTTTATTGAAATAACTCTCATTTCTTTAAAAATATTTAATATTGTAAATTCTGAGAAATAATAAAGATGGCGGGCAGAGATTTTCAACGCGATCTCTTTTAGCATTGAGTATATAGGAAAAAACACACATTATGACGTAGATGAATCGTTCCACTTTTCTTTAAGCGGCCATCTTTGGTACGGACAGGACCCGATTAACACGTGTAAGCGTCAATATTATGAGCAATAAGGAATAACAGAAGGAAGCTCTGCATTATTTAGTATCCAGAAGCAGCGATTTTTTTTTCTCAGAAGAGCAGTTTATATATATATATATATATATATATATATATATATATACACTCAACTTTGAGATGTCATTAGAACAACACATCTTTCAACTTTCAGTTTGAGGTATGTTTCTTGGATTCAGTGTACTTGTGCTTGAATAAGACCCTTTTGCCTGAACTACGTACATGCTCTGTATCCAAATTAGAATTTCTTTCACGAATCGAATTCATCTTTTAGTGTGTGCTGTAAGCTCGTGTTATAAGTTTCCATGTTGAAAATCTGCACCTTTTTAAGGGAAATGTAAAATATTGTACCTTTTCATTCCTAACGTTAGAACTTAAACCATCCCGAAAGAAAACGTTATTTTAACTTAATTTTCGTTGAACTCGTAAGCGCTCACCCTTTTTATCTGAGTTACGCTTATTTCACGTTACTTAACCCCCAAATAGCCAAGACTAAATCTACAGAAATTACACTCCCATATAAATAGCGAGAGATTTCACTCCAAACGTTCACATTTCTCTACAGACATTAGAAAGAACTTACAAACGTTCACAATATATGCATTATATATATATTTGTTAATTTATATTTTCTTTCTGTGTTTATTATTTAACATTGTATTCTATGTTATGTTTTTAATTAACTGTTCTTCATGCTTTAGACACTACTTTGCCGAATTGCTTCATCTCGTTGCGGAGCCGAATTATTGTTGGAATACAGAACTCTTGCAATATTGTCGTCAATGCAAGTGTATGATCATCGACCTGAAATTCAAAAAGGGTAAGCCGGAGCTTCTTGTATTCTCTTATTGTAAGCTTCTGGATTCTTTTAGTTGAAGCAAAGCTTCATACTATTTAACTAGTTTAATAACATTAGTTTAAATGAAAAATTCAAATAAAACGTATCCTCCCCTCAAGATTAAGTTGAAGCCTTATAAGTGAATTTTGATATAACGGATATTCCGTTGTCTGCCATTAAGAAGTGAGGTTTTCAGGAAAGGAAGACAAAACAGAAAATGAATATATTTCATTATATGTAAGAGTACGTAACATGAAACGGAAGTAATATTCCCAGTATATTTGTTAAATCGTAGAGATTAATGTTTCCTACATTTATATAAGCAAAGGTTACAGATAATCAAATAAAAAGTAGTTTTACAATCTTAAATATATACTTTAATATATGTTGGATGTTGTTCAGTTTCCTTCAGAATATAACAAATACATAAAATAATAATAATCACAGGACCTAGAATTTAGTACATGTTTTCTTTAGCATTTAAAATGACGCACCAAAATACGCATAATCGTACATTTTGTTTATATGAAATAATATTTTTCTATATTCTACAATGTAAATTTTTTGCTGTGAACATCAGCCTATAGGCAGAAAAAGATTAGGTCACATTAGTACGTAAGTAATAGTAGGTCACACTACTGACTGGATCATTTTTGTACATTGTGTTATGTAGACGAGAATTTGATACTGAAAGTGATGCAAACAAGTGTATTACTTCAATATCTTAAATTGTGAGAAGTAATTGAATTGGATTTATTGTAAGGCCTTTAGGCAACTTTGGCACAGGCCGTATGGATGATAATGGCATGAATTGGTGGAATGAAGAAATTGGGAGGAAACGGGAGCACCCCGAGAAAACCAACGCACACGGTGTTTGTCCACCACAATACCCACATGGCATGAGCAGGGAAGAAATAAGGAATAGGTAAATTATTTGGAAATATTTCGTCCATTATATAGAATAAAATTGCTTGCATTGCGGTGAATATACTGCTCTCCCCCGTCCACAAATATAGAATTTGATAATGTTAGATTATACCTTTTTAATTCTTTCTTTCAGGATCTTAGCTACAACTCAAACTGAGTTTTTACCTTCAGTTAGCAGTCGGTATTTGCAGATTTTGTTACCAGCATTGAATCTTTGTAATGCAATTCTTACGTCACTCGGATCGGACAACCAGTCCTGTGTGATTCAGGTGAGTATTAGTTAGTATCTACAATAGTAGCATTAGAAAAGAGTTACAAGAAGAAAACGTTACCAGGCTTCAGATCTAGTGGCTCAAGTCGCCCACAGAAAGTCACTGCTGGGGAGGCGCGCAGGTTTGAATCATGTTTGCCGGCAATCCTAATTGAATCTTCAGTTTCATCAGTTTCCAGGATTTTCGCCAGTTTCACCAACCAAATCTCGAGAGAGTACCTTAAGTAAGGCTTTGCTTTGCTACCATCAGAATTCTCACGCATCCTGGAAAACTCCGGATTTTTCAAAATCGGTTTTCAGTCCGGGAGAACACCTGGAATTTTTTTTATGCGTCCTGGAAAGTTTTACTAAATTGAGACATCTTTAACTGTAAAATATCTTTCCTTTAAGAAGTGGAGAAGAGACACGAGTAAGAATAAAGAATTATGTGGGAAGATTACTGAAATAAGAAAGATGGAAGACACTAGTATTACCTTAGAAAGAGAAACAAATTACGAAATAAGTTAGTGGAACAGAAAAGAATTTGGATTTTTACTTGTCTCCGAAAATGTGCTGAGAAACAAGGGTAGGAATCGGTACATTTTAACAAGGAGCTTGTTCACTTGCAAAATGAAGTAAATCTGCTGTAAATGCTAATAAGCCCAGGACATAAAGGAAAAAAAGGCAAATGTCGGGAAAAATTAGGAGAAAGCTGAATTTTAGCCAGTTGTTAGATCATTACTAGAGGTACATTTTCCCAAACGACCCCGCCCCTCCCCCTGTGCTTCCCCCCGAACTACAAATCTACAGACTTTCAGAAATTGTATTATATCTCCGTAACCAATGGACATAACGGCATGATTCTTTTTTTGTTATAATTCCTAGATGACGGGCTACAAAAATGTTTATCATGTGTGGTGCGCTATCTCTAGTAGTTTTGCCATAATTTAGATCAAAAGCGCAAAATAACGATATTTTGCTTTTAGTATTTACAGTTTTTACGGTGTAACTTGTTTTAAACAATATAAAAAATGTTTGAAACAAAATTTGTTGCCTGTTTCATAAGCCTTAAGATGATGTGTATATCAATATGGTTGAACAATTACTGTGTTAGCTAGAGAGGTAATAATGACGTGCAACAGCGCGCGAACAATGCTTTGCCTTCGCCATATCACCCATTCCACGTTAGGCAGTTGTCAGCTGTAGACAATTTATCTTTGCTGTGTAGTGGCAAGTAAAATAGGTGAAGAATTCGTAACGTATTTTGACGGCCTTTTCATGTGATACATCACGTACTCAGATAGCTCGCCAGCTTGCAACAAAGTTGACAGTCACTTGCTTCGAGCTTGTTAAGCTTGACACTGTGTTGAACTTAATAAACAAGCATGAGATAAACTTGTTGGAAAAACAAGTGTCTTGATTGTTATAACGAAGCTAATTCAAACTTGTTGGAACCAGCAACTATGCGAGGAATCTTGCCAAACTTTAAATTTATTTATTTTTTTCGTTTGCGGTTTCACTGTCGTTTCAATGCACTGAAGTTCCATCACGTGCCAGGCCTATTTCGACGTACTCTAAACTCCCACCCTTTTACTAGAGGTGTCTGCAATTGATTAGTTGCGATCTGATGGACTAAGTACAAATAGTGCTTCGAATTCGAACTCGGACGCGTGATTCCGTGGTCTAGTAACTACAGCATCGGATTGATGTGCCAAGGTTCGATTCCTATCCAGAACAGCGTTTTTATTTTTGTAAGAAGTACAATTTATTTTCCTTTCTTGTCCTGCCAATGATACTTTAACCTATTTAACCAAGGATTTTTGTAAACTAGAGTGCTTGATGCAACATTGTTTAAACCTTTTGGCTTAAATTGCTAAACTTGCGTCAAGTTATCATTCCACTTGTCAAACTAAGCTTGATTAACTTTTGGGCCATGTCGAAATTGTTATGTGGGTAGTGAAATGAAAGAAGGTACTGTGAATTTAAAGCTATTTCTTTGTTCACGAAAAGCAAATTAAACCTGAGAGAATTTATTACGATAAGGTTAGTCATATTTCTATTAGTTGAAAACTAAATTTAATTGGTAATTTTAATTTTCATTATAACTTACCTTTGATGATGATGTATTGTCAGTTGAATGCTGTAGGTTATATTTATTATTTTTTAACAGAGCGTGGTAATCGATTACCGTTATAATGAAACTGACGATTACCGTCTTCTGAAAATTTATGTAGCGGAATGAATGCATTGAACTTAACAAATTACTTATTTATTAGAAATACAATAAAAGAAGAATGGTTGATTTTGATTTATTATGTGATCTTAGTGGGATATAACTTGAAAGAGAAACTGTAATAGTGAAAAGAGAATTACGGACATTATTGATGTTAGTGTGAAATGAAACGATGGACTGCATGAAAAGTTGGAAGGAGAAAGAACTATTCAAGTTCACAGTTCATCCTTTCCCCTACCCTATTCCGGTCGGAGCCATAGATACCTAAAGGCCATAATTCAATCTAATCAACATAGGTATCAAATGTGATGATGTGATGACTAGTTGAGTTTTCTACTTTGATCTGCTGTCAAACACAATGACGTGAAAATAGTACTAGGATGCAAATTTATAAATTGTACTGGTATTATGTACATCGATTCACTCTTCCCATAGTTACTAATGAGATTGTTCATGAAGCAATTCCATCCAGATTGCTTGTTTAATCCAACAAGCCGCATCAAATTAAGGGGGTAAATATTTATATAGTGAGTTGCCTCTTGATAGTACCGACAGTTTTTGAGTTCATTGAAATCCTCAAGCACGTTATTAAGGCCACTTTCACCACTTTCTTTGGATACTAACACAGACGAATACGTTCAAGATTGAAAGAACCACTCTGAATTCGTTGAACCTTTACCTGAGTGTTAATACTGGTACCTGGTGCAACACATTGGATCCCTTCCATAGCATGGAACGTATTTAAATTATGCAGCGGGCGGATATTTACATTGTGTTATCAAACACATGCTGATGAAACCTTTCACTATTAATATTTGATAGTACTGCACTGATGAGAGAAGTTTCATAGTATGATACACAGACTCCAATAGACGGTAATAAATTGAATAGATACTTTGATTCATATAATCGATGAAGGGTTAATACTAGACTTGTTTGCATGGGTGATAGGAATAATCTTGGTCTTACAGTTGCCATTATAGCATGATTTATCACAATGCACTTCTTGTTAACTTTCTGTGATTCAGAAGCATTCTTCTTTGTCGTTACACTCTCCATAAAGTCCTGAAATGAGGTTTTGCCCATCAGACTTGCTATCAATGAAATCTGGATATATACTTCAGTCGTAAGCCATCCTCTGTATGTCTTCTCGTATGATGTCGGCTGCATCTAATACTATCCTTAACCGTCCAGTAGCAGGATCAGTTTTACTGTCGTAATATCACTGATACATAATTTGATGAGTCGTGTCCGATAAGCAGAGTACATTTTTCCTTCCAGAAACATTTGAAACAATTATCCGATCCTTAAAATGTTATTAAAGATGTTTTTCTGTATATGACGGCCATCCTCTTGACCAGATACACATTTCATAATATCTTTAAATTCATTCAGAGTGTACTGGCATTCGTCACTATTTTATATGTGCTCACATAACATAAAAAATTAATTCCCTTGTTTCTATTTGGGTCGAGCCACGATTCTTCAATTGGGTTAGTTCTAAAAAAATCTTTGGAACCGTTTCCATGCCACTTTACTTCTAGTACCACAATGTTATTCACAATAAGAAGCCTAACCCTAACCCTTTGTCCCCACTCATCTTTTCGTAAGTCACATTTCTTGATAAGATATTCATCATTTCTAAAGTCACAACCATATGAAAACACTTCTTATTCTCCGATGCAGTTTTAATACTGAATTATTTTCCATAATTGAAGCAATTTCCTTTAAATCGAACGTTGCTTCTGTGGTAATTAAAAAAGTTCGAGATACTGAAAGATGGATTATCGGTCTACATTGATTTATAATCAGCTTTGATACTAGCATGTTTTATATAGTTCTGCATGCACGCTCTGTAAACCCGAATAGTACTTTCTTTTTCTTTCCAACTTTTCATGCAGTCCATTGTTTCATTTCACACTAACATCAATAGTGTCCGTAATTCTCTTTTCACTATTACAGTTTCTCTTTCAACTTATATCCTACTAAGAGCATACAATAAATCAATACCAACCATTCTTCTTGTATTGTGTTTCTAATAAGTAAGTACTTTGTTAAGCTTAATTCATTCATTCCGCTACGTAAATTTCCGTAAGATCCTGACAGTTTCTTTACAACGGTAATCGATTACCACGCTCTGTTAGAAAATAATAAATATAACCTACAGCACTCAATTGACAATACATCATCGAAGATAAGTTATAATAAAAATTAAAATTACCAACCAAATTTAATTTCTAACAGAAATATGACTAACCTTACTGTAGTAAATTCTATGAGGTTCTATTTTCTCTTGCTGATCACAGAAAGTAGCTTACAATTGAAGTATCTTCTTCCTTTTTTTTTCTACTTACATAGCACTTTTGGCGTGACTCAACCTTGTTGCAAGCTGGCATGCTATCTGGGTACGTGATATATCATATGGAAAGGTCGTCAAAATACGTTACGAATTCATCACCTATTTTACTTGCCACTACGCAACAAAGATTATAATTGTCGACAGTTCACAACTGCCTAATGTGGAAAGGGTGATAAGGCGAAGGCAAAGCATTGTTCGCGCGCTGTTTCGCGTCAGTATTACCTCTCTAGCTAACACAGTAATTGTTCAATCATATTGATATATATATATATATCATTTTAAAGCTTATGAAACAGGCAATAAATTTTATTTCATTCATTTTTGATATGAGTTTTAAACAAGTTACACCGTAAAAAGCGTAAATATTGAAAGCAAAATATCGTTATTTTGCGCTTTTGATCTAAATTACGGCAAAATTGCTAGAGATAACGCACGACGCATGATAAACATTTTTGTAGCCCGTCATCTAGGAATTATATCAAAAGAAGAATCATACCGTTATGTCTATTGGTTACGGAGATATAATACAATTTCTGAAAGTCTCTAAATTTGTAGTTTGGGAAAATGTACCTCTAACAACTGGCCAAAATTCAGCTTTCTCCTGATTATTCCCGACATCAAACCTTTGTTTCCTGGGCTATAATGAATGTATGCTGTGCGTTACACTCTCTCTATATTCTTTCGTAAATAATTCTTTCTCTTGTTAGTCGTGCTGGTTTCTTATAAGGGAGCCAGACTGTACATTTTTCTTTGGTAGAAGTGTTACTTGTGTTTGCATTTGATTCTTTTTGTATTGGAAATATGAAGTAAATTGTAAATGTAGATTTTTTTTTTTAACTATTGAAAAAGAACTGGGTGGATAGGGTGGTTGTGAGGGAAATTGGGAGGCCACTAAAATGTTATTCTTGTATAAATTGTTTTCTTAGTTAATCATAGTTTGATTAAGCATTTCCAATTATATGTTTAGGCATATGGAGGGAAAAAGTTAAATATAGTCCTGGATTTTAAATTTGATAAAAGCGTGGGAACCATGTACCATCCACATCCTTCCGCTGTGAGTGGTTGAGAAATGGATGGAAATTGTATGGTAATTACATTACTTCATCCGTACAGTAATTCCATCGCCTGTACGATATTTCATCCAGATTTTATTACCATATGAAAATGTACTTCAATTTTGGACGTGTAATTTCTTAGCTAAATCTGTATTATTTTAAACACAAGTTTTTCCATTATTGCACTTTTAAGATAAATAGAAAGGAAAAATGTAAACCAAAGCTGCGGACAAACTCAAGGATTGCGCTCATTGTCACCCAACTGTGACGTGTCTGTGCTTCGTGCTTCCAATTGTTCGATCGTGCACACAAAACTCTTTGCCCTCGCGACTTCATTTCTGGAATTCTAGAAGAAGAAAGAACTGATTCAAAGATTACCGCCATCCATTTACATATGGAGCCTATTTTTGTCCTGTGTTTTCTGGAGACATAAAAAGCGCGAAAAGAAAGTTAATTTTATTGTCGATATAGCCATCCATTTAATACTGCTCCATAGTTGCTGAAGTCTTAACTCAATGTGAGTTGAAAAAAGTAATGATTTTTTTTTAAATCATTTTTGTTGATTTTTTTTATTTAAATCGATTTTTTTTATTTAAATAACTTGCGGCACTAATACAGCTACTAAGTTACTCTATCCTTTCCAAATACCTTCGCCAGTAAACACTAAAGTAAAATTTACAAATATGTGGTGTTCGCTACGGAAGATACCCATGAAAAATGGCCAATTAAATCATATTGTAATAGTTTTGAATAGGAAAGTTACTTCTGGTATAGTTTACAAAATAAAGTCAACAGGTAGGTACGTTACTTTCGTCTGTACACGATGAATGAAGTGGTTTCAGAAGTGTATACACCCTAATTAATTTCGAAAATGAAACGATTTATAATGTTTCGACTTATCTGCTTTCCTTCTAAAATGACGTCTTTGCCTTCCTTCCTTCCTTCCTTTCTAAGTAACCGCAGATTTTATAATCGCAATTGCTTTTTTCCCCATGCTACATCTCCCAAACGAAATGTTCCACGATTTAGGTTTTCTGAGATATATTTGAGTTCATTTCAGATAACTCTCAAAATTATACTATCAATTTGGACAATCTTATGACAATACATTCCATAAAGTATGAGCGCTATTTTTGAGCCACGGTCGCTCAGTAGTAGAGCGCTCTCCTCCGGTCCGTGGGGTCCCCGATTCGATCCCGGCTCGTGCCATGTGGACTTTGTGGTGAATGAAAACTGTGTGCTTGGGTTTATTCAGGGTTCTTTCGTTTCATCCCACTTTCTTTATTCCACCAATTCTATCATCCATTCAGTATTATTCAAATTTGCGTAAAGGCCTTAGATAAAATTCAAAGTTATTTAATACATTGAAATTAATAGTGGATACATAGTTTTGCATATTCATCCTTCAGCATACACATAGGTAAACTTTATACTTCCATTAAGAATAAATTATTTTTGAGCAAGTTGTGAGGAAATTAAATAATTTGATATAAATAAATTTTGCGCAATAAAAAGCAGGTAATGTTACAAAACAACAATTTTTGTTTTTGTAAACCAAAAATGGATTTTTTATTTTCTGAGTGTTCGTTTTCATACGTATTACAAAAATTAACATATTTGTAATACACATTTCGAACGTATAATTTGAATTGGGTTCCTATGTTCTCTTCTAAAATTTCGCATGTAACCTGAAACGAACCAATCAAATAGTTTCTTAAAATTCTAGGCCCATTCCTTTGGTTTGGGTGTTCATCATCACATATAAGGTCTGGAAGGTGAATTTTAAAGCTTACATATGATTCAAACCGCAAAATTATTAAGAATACTACACTTTATTTGTACTTTTTAAATATAAACATACATAATAATAATAATAAATCAGCCATATTCAGTCCACTAGTGGATGAAGCCTCTCCCCGAAGAGAGGAGTTTGTCTACAAATCCCACGCTGACCAGACTGGTTGGGAGAGGAGAGCCGAAGCTCTCATTGTGATCGCCACTGTCTTTTATTCACAGCAGCTCCCCAATTGTCCTCACGATGCTGGGTCAACACC
>JAGDQP010022436.1:16439-30407 GCA_022664845.1 Lepisma saccharinum
ATTGAGAAACTGATGGATTTCGAGCTCAAAACGACATCGTATTGAACTCGACTTGTCAGATGATATAATAATTAAAAATATAAAACACCAGAAATTTCATTTTAATAGCACCACATTTAAAATTCGATAGTGGCGCAAAGTTGATGCTCTCAACAGAGATTCGCTGTAGTACTTTTACCGCAAATCGTGTACCGTTCATTCATTTCCTTCCGAATCTACCTGTACCAGTGAGTTCATGTTTGTTAAATCATGTTTCTTAAAATGTTACAGTTAAATTGGCTTTGGAACATTCTCGGTTTGAATTGACAAACATTACGAACAGAACTTTATTCTTTATAATCACTTGGTTTCCTTTTATTAGTATTTATGTGTTCTAATCTACAATGTATTCCGAAACTATCAATGCTTAACTAGTAGTCGTATCATTCGAGTTATTTGCCAAGATTCTTAATGAACTATGTCTTACAAGAGTTTTATTCTACTAAAAATGCATTATAAATGGTAAACTAAACACAATTTCAACTTTATTTGCTGAAAAGCACAAATAACATACTACAATAGAATTAAGATTGCTGTTCTACTTACGTTCCAGCAGAAATTCGATAATTTCATATAATAGTTATAGGTTGTAATAAAATTGAAAGAATAATTGCCGGGTGATTAACAATTTTGCCGGTAACACTCCCAGAATAAAATGAATAATGGTGGATAATGCGTTTATATTGCTAAAGCTATTCAATGAAGTATTGAGAAACTGATGGATTTCGAGCTCAAAACCACAGCGTATTGCACTCGACTTGTCAGATGATATAATAATTAACAAATATAAAACACCAGAAGTTTCATTTTAATAGCACCACATTTAAAATTCGATACTGGTGCAAAATTGATGCTCTCAACAGAGATTCGCTGTAGTAATTTTACCGAAATCGTGCACAGTTCATTCACTTCCTTCCGAATCTATTAGTACCAGTGAGATCATGTTTCTTAAAATGATACAGTTAAATTGGCTTTGGATCATTCTCGCTTTAAATTGACAAGCATTACGGACAGAGCTTTCTTCTTTATTATCACTTGATTTCCTTTAATAGTATTTATGTGTTCTAATCTAAAATGCATTGCGAAGCTATCAATGCTTAACTAGCGGTCATATCATTCGAGTTATTTGCCAAGATACTTAATGAACTACGTCTTTCAAGAGTTCTGTTCTACTAAAAATACATTGTATTTGGTAAACTAAACACAATTTCAACTCTATTTGCTTAAAAGCACAAACAAGATACTACAATAAAATAAGATTGTCTTTCTACTTACGTTCCAGCAGAAATTTGATAAATTCATGTAATAGTTATAAATTGTAATCAAATTGAAAGGATAGTTTCTGGGTGATTAACTATTTTGCCCGTAACAATGCCCACAATGAAATGAATATTGTTGTATAATGCGTTTATATTACTAAAGTTATTCATTGAATTTTTGAGAAACTGATGGATTTCGAGCTCGAAACGACATCGTATTGCACTCGACTTGTCAGATGATATAATAATTAACTAACATAAAACACCAGAATTTTCATTTTAATAGCACCACATTGAAATTCAATAGTGGTGCAAAGTTGGTGCTCGCAACAGAGATTCGCTGTAGTCATTTTACCGCAAATCTTGTACAGTGCATTCATTTCCTTCCGAATCTATTTGTACCTGTGAGTTCATGTTTGTTAAATCATGTTTTTTAAAATGATACAGTTAAATTGGCTTTGGATCATTCTCGCTTTAAATTGACAAGCATTACGAACAGAGCTTTATTCTTGAGAATCACTTGATTTCCTTTTATTTGTATTTATGTGTTCTAATCTAAAATCAATTGCGAAACTATCAATGCTTAACTACCAGTCATATCATTGGAGTTATTTGCCAAGATACTTACTGAACTATGTCTTACAAGAGTTCTATTCTACTAAAAATGCATTGTATTTGGTAAACTAAACACTATTTCAACTGTATTTGCTTAAAAGCACAAATAACATAATACAATAAAAATAAGATTGCTGTTCTACTTACATTCCAGCAGAAATTTGATAATTTCATATAATAGTTATAAGTTGTAGTCAAATTTAAAGGATAATTGCCGCGTGATTAACAATTGTGCAATTAAAAATTCGCAGAATATTGTTGTATAATGCGTTTATATTGCTAAAGTTATTCAATGAAGTATTGAGAAACTGATGGATTTCGAGCTCAAAACGACATCGTATTGCACTCGACTTGTCAGATGATATAATAATTAACTAACATAAGACACCAGAAGTTTCATTTTAATAGCACCACATTGAAAATTCAATAGTGGTACAAAGTTGATGTTCTCAAGAGTAATTCGCTGAAGTACTTTTACCGCACATCGTGCACAGTTCATTCGTCTCCTTCCAAATCTACTTGTTCCAGTGATATCGTGTTTGTTAAGTCATGATTCTTATAATGTTACAGTTAAATTGGCTTTAGAACATTCTCGGTTTGAAGTGACAAGCATTACGAAGAGAGCTCTATTCTTTATAATCACTTGATTTCCTTTAATAGTATTTATGTGTTCTAATCTACAATGCATTGCGAAACTATCAATGCTTAACTACCAGTTATATCATTCGAGTTATTTGCCAAGATACTTACTGAACTATGTCTTAAGAGAGTTCTATTCTACTAAAAATGCATTGTATTTTTTAAACTATACAAGATTTCAACTTTATTTCCTTAAAAGCACAAACAACATACTACAATAAAATTAAGATTGTATTTCTACTTACGTTCCAGCAGATTCGATAATTTCATATAACAGTTATAAGTTGTAGTCAAATTGAAAGATAATTGCGGGATGATTAACTATTTGCCCGTAACAATGCCCACAATGAAATGAATATTGTTGTATAATGCGTTTATATTACTAAAGTTATTCAATGAAGTATTGAGAAACTGATGGATTTCGAGCTCAAAACGACATCGTATTGCACTCGACTTATCATATGATATAATAATTAAATAACATAAGACACCAGAAGTTTCATTTTAATAGCACCACATTGAAAATTCAATAGTGGTGCAAAGTTGATGTTCTCAAGAGTAATTCGCTGAAGTACTTTACCGCACATCGTGTACAGTTCATTTGTCTCCTTCCAAATCTACTTGTTCCAGTGATATCATGTTTGTTAAGTCATGATTCTTATAATGTTACAGTTAAAGTGGCTTTGGAACATTCTCGGTTTGAATTGACAAGCATTACGAACAGAGCTTTATTCTTTATAATCACTTGATTTCCTTTAATAGTATTTATGTGCTCTAATCTAAAATGCATTGCGAAACTATCAATGCTTAACTAGCAGTCATATCATTCGAGTTATTTGCCAAGATACTTACAGAACTATGTTTTACAAGAGTTCTATTCTACTATTCTACTAAAAATACATTCTATTATCTAAACTAAACACAATTTCAACTTGATTTGCTTAAAAGCACAAACTACAATAGAACTCTTCAATAGAATTAAGATTGCTGTTCTACTTACGATCCAGGAGAAATTCGATAATTTCATATAATAGTTATAAGTTGTAGTCAAATTGGAGGGATAATTGCCGGGTGATTAGCAATTTTGCCCGTAACAATGCCCAGAATAAAATGAATATTGTTGTATAGTGCGTTTATATTGCTAAAGTTATTCAATGAAGTATTGAGAAACTGATGGATTTCGAGCTCAAAACGACATCGTATTGCACTCGACTTGTCAGATGATATAATAATTAAATAACATAAAACACAAGAAGTTTCATTTTAATAGCACCTAACTGAAAATTCAATAGTGGTGCAAAGTTGATGTTCTCAAGAGTAATTCGCTGAAGTACTTTACCGCACATCGTGTACAGTTCATTTGTCTCCTTCCAAATCTACTTGTTCCAGTGACATCATGTTTGTTAAGTCATGATTCTTATAATGTTACAGTTAAAGTGGCTTGGGAACATTCTCGGTTTGAATTGACAAGCATTACGAACAGAGCTTTATTCTTTATAATCACTTGATTTCCTTTAATAGTATTTATGTCTTCTAATCTAAAATGCATTGCGAAACTATCAATGTTTAACTAGCAGTCATATCATTCGAGTTATTTGCCAAGATACTTAATGAACTATGTCTTACAAGTGTTCTATTCTACTAAAAATACATTGTATTTTTTAAACTAAACACAATTTCAACTTGATTTGCTTAAAAGCACAAACTACAATAGAACTCTTCAATAGAATTAAGATTGCTGTTCTACTTACGTTCCAGCAGAAATTCCATAATTTCGTATAATAGTTTTAAGTTGTAATCAAATTGAAAGGATAATTGCCAGATGATTAACAATTTTGATCGTAGGAATGCCCAGAATAAAATGAATATTGTTGTATAATGCGTTTATAATACTAAAGTTATTCAATGAAGTATTGAGAAACTGATGGATTTCGAGCTCAAAACGACATCGTATTCACCCCGACTTGTCAGATGATATAATAATTAACTAACATAAAACAACAGAAGTTTCATTTTAATAGCACCACACTGAAAATTCAATAGTGGTGCAAAGTTGATGATCTCAAAAGAGATTCGCTGTAGTACTTATACTGCTAATCACACACAGTTCATTCATCTCCTTCCAAATCTAATTGTACCAGTGATATCATGTTTGTTAAGTCATGATTATTATAATGTTACAGTTAAATTGGCTTTCTAACATTCTCAGTTTGAATTGACAAGATCTACGAACAGAGCTTTATTCTTCATAATCACTTGATTTCCTTTTATTAGTATTTATGTGTTCTAATCTACAATGCATTGCGAAACTATCAATGCTTAACTACCAGTTAGATCATTCGTGTTATTTACCAAGATACTTACAAAACTATGTCTTACAAGAGTTCTATTCTACTAAAAATGCATTGTATTTTGTAAACTAAACACAATTTCAACTTTATTTGCTTAAAACACAAATAAAATACTACAGTAGAATTAAGATTGCTGTTCTACTTACGTTCCAGCAGAAATTCGATAATTTCATATAATAGTTATAAGTTGTAGTCAAATTGAAAGGATAATTGCCAGGTGATTACCAATTTTGATCGTAGCAATGCCCAGAAAGAATGAATATTGTTGTACAATGAGTTTATATTACTAGTTATTCAATGAATTATTGAGAAACTGATGGATTTCGAGCTCAAAACGACATCGTATTGCAATCGACTTGTCATATGATATAATAATTAACTAACATAAAACACAAGAAGTTTCATTTTAATAGCACCACACTGAAAATTCAATAGTGGTGTAAATTGATGTTGTCAACAGTAGTTCGCTGAAGTACTTTTAACGCACATCGTGTACTGTGCAATCATTTCCTTCCGAATCTATTTGTACCAGTGAGTTCATGTTTTTAGTTCATGATTGTTAAAATGTTACACTTAAATTGGCTTTGGAACATTCTCGGTTTGAATTGACAAGCATTACGAACAGAGCTTTATTCTTTATTATCACTTGATTTCCTTTAATAGTATTTATGTGTTCTAATCTAAAATGCATTGCGAAACTATTAATGCTTAACTAGAAGTCATATCATTCGAGTCACTTGCCAATAAACTTGCAAAACTATGTCTTACAAGAGTTCTATTCTACTAAAAATGCATTGTATTTGGTTAACTAAACACAATTTCAACTTTATTTGCTTAAAAGCATAAACAAGACACTACAATAAAATTAAGATTGCTGTTCTACTTACGTTCCAGCAGAAATTCGATAATTTCATATAATAGTTATAAGTTGTAGTCAAATTGAAAGGATAATTGCCAGGTGATTACCAATTTTGATCGTAGCCATGCCCAGAAAGAATGAATATTGTTGTACAATGAGTTTATATTACTAGTTATTCAATGAATTATTGAGAAAATGATGGATTTCGAGCTCAAAACAACATCGTATTGAATCCGACTTGTCAGATGATGTAATAATTAGCTTATATAAAACACCAGAAGTTTCATTTTAATAGAACCACACTGAAAATTCAATAGTGGTGCAAAGTTGATGTTCTCAACAGTATTTCGCTGAAGTACTTTTACCGCACATCGTGTACAGTGCATTCATTTCCTTCCGAATCTATTTGTACCAGTGAGTTCATGTTTGTTAAATCATGTTTCTTAAAATGTTACAGTTAAATTGGCTTTGGAACATTGTCGGTTTGAATTGATAAGCATTACGAACAGAGCTTTATTCCTTATAATCACTTGATTTCGTTTATTAGTATTTATGTCTTCTAATCTACAATGCATTGCGAAACTATTATGCTTAACTAGCAGTCATATCCTTCGAGTCACTTGCCAATAAACTTGCAAAACTATGTCTTACAAGAGTTCTATTCTACTAAATATGCATTGTATTTTCTAAACTAAACACAATTTCAACTTTATTTGCTTAAAGGCACAAATAACATACTACAACAGAATTAAGATTGCTGTTCTACTTACGTTCCAGCAGAAAGTCGATAATTTCATATAATAGTTATAAGTTGGAGTCAAATTGAAAGGATAGTTGCTTGGCGATTAACAATTTTGACCGTAACAATACCCAAAATAAAATGAATATTGTTGTACAATGCGTTTATATTTCTAAAGTTATTCAATGGAGTATTAAGAAGCTGATAGATTTCGAGCTCAAAACGTCATCGTATTCACCCCGACTTGTCAGGTGATGTAATAATAACTAACATAAAACACCAGAAGTGTCATTTTAATAGCACCACACTGAAAATTCAATAGTGGTGCAAAGTTGATGTTCTCAACAGAGATTCGCTGTAGTACTTATACTGCTAATCACACACAGTTCATTCATCTCCTTCCAAATCTACTTGTACCAGTGATATCATGTTTGTTAAGTCATCATTATTATAATGTTACAGTTAAATTGGCTTTCTAACATTCTCAGTTTGAATTGACAAGCACTACGAACAGAGCTTTATTCTTTATAATCACTTGATTTCCTTTTATTAGTATTTATGTGTTCTAATCTACAGTGCATTGCGAAACTATCAATGCTTAACTACCAGTTATATCATTCGAGTTATTTGCCAAGATACTTACTGAACTATGTCTTACAAGAGTTCTATTCTACTAAAAATGCATTATATTTGGTAAACTAAACACAATTTCAACTTTATTTCCTTAAAAAAAACAAGATACTACATTAAAATTAAGATTGTCTTTCTACTTACGTTCCAGAAGAAATTCGATAATTTCATATAATAGTTATAAGTTGTAGTCAAATTGAAAGGATAATTGCCGGGTGATTAACAATTTTGCGCGTAACCATGCCCAGAATAAAATGAATATTGTTGTATAATGCGTTTATTGCTAAAGTTATGCAATGAAGTATTGAGAAACTGATGCATTTTCAGCCCAAAACGACATCGTATTCCACTCGACTTGTCAAATGATATAATAAATAACTAACATAAAACACAAGAAGTTTCATTTTAATAGCACCACATTGAAAATTCAATAGTGGTGCAAAGTTGATGCTCGCACTAGAGATTAGCTGTAGTACTTTTACCGCAAATCGTGTACAGTTCATTCATTTCCTTCCGAATCTATTAGTACCGTGAGATCATGTTTGTTAAATCATGTTTCTTAAAATGATAGAGTTAAATTGGCTTTGGAACATTCTCGTTTTGAATTGACAAGCATTACGAACAGAGCTTTATTTTTTCTAATCACTTGATTTCCTTTAATAGTATTTACATGTTCTAATCTACAATGCATTGCGAAACTATCAATGCTTAACTAGCAGTCATATCATTCGAGTTATTTGCCAAGATACTTACTGAACTATGTCTTACAAGAGTTCTATTCTACTAAAAATGCATTGTATTTGGTAAAGTAAACACGATTTCAACTTTATTTGCTTAAAAGCACAAACAAGACACTACAATAAAATTAAGATTGTCCTTCTACTTACGTTCCAGCAGAAATTCGATAATTTCATATAATAGTTATAAGTTGTAGTCAAATTGAAAGGATAGTTGCTTGGCGATTAACAATTTTGACCGTAACAATACCCATAATAAAATGAATATTGTTGTACAATGCGTTTATATTTCTAAAGTTATTCATTGGAGTATTAAGAAGCTGGTAGATTTCGAGCTCAAAACGACATCGTATTGCACTCGCCTTGTCAGATAATAAAATAATTAACTTATATAAAACACCATAAGTTTCATTTTAATAGAACCACACTGAAAATTCATTAGTGGTGCAAAGTTGATGATCTCAACAGTAATTCGCTGAAGTACTTTTAACGCACATCGTGTACAGTACATTCATTTCCTTCCGAATCTATTAGTACCAGTGAGTTCATGTTTGTTAAATCATGTTTCTTAAAATGTTACAGTTAAATTGGCTTTGGAACATTGTCGGTTTGAATTGATAAGCAGTACGAACAGAGCTTTATTCTTTATAATCACTTGATTTCCTTTATTAGTATTTACATGTTCTAATCTACAATGCATTGCGAAACTATCAATGCTTAACTAGCAGTCATATCATTCTAGTTATTTGCCAAGAAACTTACAGAACTATGTCTTACAAGAGTTCTATTCTACTAAAAATATATTGTATTTTCTAAACTAAACACAATTTCAACTTTATTTGCTTAAAGGCAAAAATAACATACTACAATAAAATTAAAATTGTCTTTCTAGTTACGTTCCAGCAGAAATTCGATAATTTCATATAATAGTTATAAGTTGTATTCAAATTGAAAGGATAATTGCCGGGTGATTAACAATTTAGCCCGTAACAATGCCCAGAATAAAATGAATATTGTTGTATAATCCGTTTATATTGCTAAGGTTATTCACTGAAGTATTGAGAAACTGATCGATTTCGAGCTCAAAACGCCAGCGTATTGCACTCGACTTGTCAGATGATGTAATAATTAACTTATATAAAACACCAGAAGTTTCATTTTAATATCACCACACTGAAAATTCAACAGTGGTGCAAAGTTGATGTTCTCAACAGTAATTCGCTGAAGTACTTTTACCGCACATCGTGTACAGTGCTGTCATTTCCTTTCGAATCTATTTGTACCCGTGAGTTCATGTTTGTTAAATCATGTTTCTTAAAATGTTACACTAAAATTGGCTTTGGAACATTCTCGGTTTGAATTGACAAGCATTACGAACAGAGCTTTATTCTTTATAATCACTTGATTTGCTTTTATTAGTATTTATGTGTTCTAATCTACAATGCATTGCGAAACTATCAATGCTTAACTAGCCGTCATATCATTCGACTTATTTGCCAGGATACTTAATGAGCTATGTCTTACAGGAGTTCTAATCTTCTAAAAATGCATTGTATTTACTAAACTAAACACAATTTAAACTTTATTTGCTTAAAACACAAATAACATACCACAATAGAATTAAGATTGCTGTTCTACTTACGTTCCAGCAGAAATCCGATAATTTCATATAATAGTTATAAGTTGTAGTCAAATTGAAGGAAAGATGCTGGGCGATTAACAATTTTGACCGTAACAATACCCAAAATAAAATGAATATTGTTGTACAATGAGTTTATATTACTAAAGTTATACAATGAAGTATTGAGAAACTGATGGATTTCGAGCTCAAAACGACATCGTATTGCACTCGACTTGTCAGATAATAAAATAATTAACTAACATAAAACACAAGAAGTTTCATTTTAATAGCACCACATTGAAAATTCAATAGTGGTGCAAAGTTGATGTTCTCAACAGAGGTTCGCTGTAGTACGTTTACCGCAAATCGTGTACAGTTCATTTATTTCCTTCCGAATCTATTAGTACCGGTGAGATCATGTTTCTTAAATCATGTTTCTTAAAATGATACAGTTAAACTGACTTTGGATCATTCTCGGTTTGAACTGACAAGCATTACGATCAGAGCTTTATTCTTTATAATCACTTGATTTCCTCTTATTAGTATTTTGTGTTGTAATCTACAATGCATTGCGAAACTATCAATGCCTAACTAGCAGTCATATCATTCGAGTTATTTGCCAAACTACTTACTGAACTATGTCTTACAAGAGTTCTACTCTACTAAAAATGCATTGTATTTGGTAAAGTAAATACAATTTCATCTTTATTTGCTTAAAAGCACAAGCAAGATACTACAATAAAATTAAGATTGTCTTTCTACTTACGTTCCTGCAGAAATTCGATAATCTCATATAATAGTTATAAGTTGCAGTCAAAATGATAGGATAGTTGCTGGGTGATTAACAATTTTGACAGTCACAATACCCATAATAAAATGAATATTGTTGTATAATGCGTTTATATTACTAAAGTTATTCATTGAAGTATTGAGAAACTGATGGATTTCGAGCTCAAAACGACATCGTATTGCACTCGCCTTGTCAGATAATAAAATAATTAACTAAGATAAAACACAAGTAGTTTCATTTTAATAGCACCACTCTGAAAATTCAATAGTGGTGCAAATTGATGTTCTCAACAGAGATTCTATGTATTACGTTTACCGCAAACCTTGTACAGTTCATTTATTTCCTTCCGAATTTCTTAGTACCAGTGAGATCATGTTTGTTAAATCATGTTTCTTAAAATGATACAGTTAAATTGGCTTCGGATCATTCTCGCTTTGAATTGACAAGCATTACGAACAGAGCTTTATTCTTTATTATCACTTGATTTCCTTTAATAGCATTTATGTGTTCTAATCTAAAATGCATTGCGAAACTATCAATGCTTAACTACCAGTCATATAATTGGAGTTATTTGCCAAGATACTTAATGAACTACGCCTTACAAGTTCTATTGTACTAGAAATCTATTATATTTGTTAAACTAAATACAATTTCAACTTTATTTGCTTAAAGCACAATTAACAATTTTGACCGTAACAATACCCAAAATAAAATGAATATTGTTGTACAATCAGTTTATATTACTAAAGTTATACAATGAAGTATTGAGAAACTGATGGATTTCGAGCTCAAAACGACATCGTATTGCACTCGACTTGTCAGATAATAAAATAAATAACTAACATAAAACACCAGAAGTTTCATTTTAATAGCACCACATTGAAAATTCAATAGTGGTGCAAAGTTGATGGCGTCAACAGGGATTCGCTGTAGTACGTTTACCGCAAATCGTGTACAGTTCATTCACTTCAATCCGAATCTATTACTACCGTGAGATCATGTTTGTTAAATCATGTTTCTTAAAATGTTACATTTAAATTGGCTTTGGAACATTCTCGATTTGAATTGACAAGCATTACGAACAATGCTTTATTCATTATAATCACTTGATTTCCTTTTATTAGTATTTATGTGTTCTAATCTACAATGCATTGCGAAACTATCAATGCTTAACTAGCAGTCATATCATTCGAGTTATTTGCCAAGATACTTAATGAACTATGCCTTACAAGTTCTATTGTACTAAAAATGCATTGTATTTGATAAACTAAATACAATTTCAACTTTATTTGCTTAAAAGCGCAAATAACATACTACAATATAATTAAGATTGCTGTTCTACTTACTTTCCAGCAGAAACTCGATAATCTCATATAACAGTTATAAGTTGTAGTCAAATTAAATGGATAGATGCTGGGTGATTAACAGTTTTGGCCGTAACAATGATCTACAATAAAATGAATATTGTACTTCAATGCGCTTATACTACTAAAGTTATTCAAGGAAATAGTGAGAAACTGATGGATTTCGAGCTCAAAACCACATCGTATTGCACTCGTCTTGTCAGATGATTTAATAATTAACTAACATAAAACACCAGAAGTTTCATTTTAATAGCACCACATTGAAAATTCAATAGTGGTGCAAAGTTGATGCTCGCACCAGAGATTCGCTGTGGTACTTTTACCGCAAATCGTGTACAGTTCATTCATTTCCTTCCGAATCTATTAGTACCCGTGAGATCATGTTTGTTAAATCATGTTTCTTAAAATCATAGAGTTAAATTGGCTTTAAAACATTCTCGGTTTGAATTGACAAGCATTAAGAACAGAGCTTTATTCTTTATAATCACTTGATTTCCCCTTATTAATATTTACATGTTCTAATCTACAATGCATTGCGAAACTATCAATGCTTAACGAGCCGTCATATCATTCGACTTATTTGCCAAGATACTTAATGAACTATGTCTTACAGGAGTTCTAATCTTCTAAAAATGCATTGTATTTAGTAAACTAAACACAATTTAAACTTTATTTGCTTAAAACACAAATAACATACTACAATAGAATTAAGATTGCGGTTATACTTACTTTCCAGCAGAAATTCGATAATTTCATTTAATAGTTGTCAAATTGAAAGGATAGTTGCTTGGCGATTAACAATTTTGACCGTAACAATACCCAGAATAAAACGATTATTGTTTTACAATGCGTTTATATTGCTAAAGTTATTTAATGGAGTATTGAGAAACTAATGGAATTCGAGCTCAAAACGGCATCATATTGAACCCGACTTCTCAGATGATGTAATAATTAACTTATGTAAAACACCAGAAGTTTCATTTTAATATCACCACACTGAAAATTCAATAGTGGTGCAAAGTTGATGGCGTCAACAGGGATTCGCTGTAGTACGTTTACCGCAAATCGTTTACAGTTCATTCACTTCAATCCGAATCTATTGCTACCGGGAGACTCATGTTTGTTAAATCATGTTTCTTAAAATGTTACATTTAAATTGGCTTTGGAACATTCTCGGTTTGAATTGACAAGCATTACGAACATTGCTTTATTCTTTATAATCACTTGATTTCCCTTTATTAGTATTTATGTGTTCTAATCTACAATGCATTGCAAAACTATCAATGCCTAACTAGCAGTCATATCATTCGAGTTATTTGCCAAGATACTTAATGAACTATGCCTTACAAGTTCTATTGTACTAAAAATGCATTGTATTTGATAAACTAAATACAATTTCAACTTTATTTGCTTAAAAGCACAAATAACATACTACAATATAATTAAGATTGCTGTTCTACTTACGTTCCAGCAGAAATTCGATAATTTCATATAATAGTTATAAGTTGTAGTCAAATTGAAGGAAAGTTGCTGGGCGATTAACAATTTTGACCGTAACAATACCCATAATAAAATGAATATTGTTGTACAATGAGTTTATATTACTAAAATTATTCAATGAAGTATTGAGAAACTGATGAATTTCGAGCTCAAAACGACATCGTATTGCACTCGACTTGTCAGTTAATAAAATAATTAACTAACATAAAACACCAGAAGTTTCATTTTAATAGCACCACATTTAAAATTCAATAGTGGTGTAAAGTTGATGTTCTCAACAGAGATTCGCTGTATTACGTTTACCGCAAACCTTGTACAGTTCATTTATTTCCTTCCGAATTTATTAGTACCAGTGAGATCATGTTTGTTAAATCATGTTTCTTAAAATGATACAGTTAAATTGGCTTTGGATCATTCTCGGAATGAATTGACAAGCATTACGAACAGAGCTTTATCCTTTATTATCACTTGATTTCCTTTAATAGTATTTATGTGTTCTAATCTAAAATGCATTGCGAAACTATCAATGCTTAACTACCAGTCATATCATTGGAGTTTTTTGCCAAGATACTTAATGAACTATGTCTTACAAGTTGTATTGTACTAAAAATGCATTTTATTTGGTAAACTAAACACAATTTCAACTTTATTTGCTTAAAAGCACAAATAACATACTACAATAGAATTAAGATTGCTGTTCTACTTACTTTCCAGCAGAAATTCGATAATCTCATATAACAGTTATAAGTTCCAGTCAAATTGAAAGGATAGTTGCTGGGCGATTAACAATTTTGACAGTCGCACTACCCATAATAATATGAATAT
>JAGDQP010022437.1:0-30407 GCA_022664845.1 Lepisma saccharinum
GGCGACGATTTCCACCTCCATCCTCTCTCACAGAACTGGCCGATGCCTTGCACGAGGAATGGTGTAATATTCCACTTGCTACCATTCACGACCTCTATGCCTCCATCCCAGGTCGCATCAAGGCTGTTCTGAAGGCGAGAGGTAGCCCGACACCATATTAATCTGGTAAGTTGCACTTTCGTTCAGGTGTTTCCATTATTCTGATAAGCATCTGTATCTTATACTGCTTAGTTAAGCTTTATTTCTAAACGCTTACTTGATTAGTAATGTTTAAATAATCCTAAAAGATATCATTCTCAATTCAACGTGTGAATTGAAGTTTAATTAGCCTTTAACACATCTAATAAACTAAAACATGTTATCACACACACGAGGATTAAAATAGTAAAACAAAACGGCGGAAGTCGTCATCACCCTCGGCGAGGGTCTTGCGCTCGGAATTTGAGAATGGAAAATGTAAAGATACATGGCCACACCTAACCTTACCTAACCTCCACGTTCCCATGGTCACTAATTTAAGATAATGTACGTAAAATGCAAGAAAGCAATTATTAATAATAAATATGAACATATAAAAACATATTTTGAAAGAAAAAGAAGAAAAATTCTTGCTCCTCACCGAGATTCGAACCCGGTTTTTTAATTCAGTAAGCCAACGTCTTTTTTATTTATTTTTATTTTAAAGAATAAAATAAAAACAATCTAGATAAACCCCGAACCTCTATATAGACCCGGAATCAATACAGAACCGGAACCTGTCATCCTAACCAAAATATGAAAAGGAAATTCGAAGAGACACTTAATAAATAGCTGTGAGCAAAACTGAGCGACACTCAATTGAGCCGACATATTCCAAAGTTCCATTAACAAATCATTTACACACTATTGGTCATCAGTAATCTCATTTTAATACCGAAAATTATTCATAGTTTGTGCCATAAGCCATACAGTGAATTTCTTCTTTGTTGGGGGTCGAAAATCCGAAAGTCGAGACGGTGAAATACCATCTCAAAATCCCAGTCACAAGTATTACACCAATGGATCCTCCCAAATATAGCTTTGAATTTTGTCCATATAACCGTTTTCTTTTTATATTCCACTAAGTTATGAAAAAGCGAGTCAGAGACCCCCACAGTTTACACACCCTTTTCATATAGAGTTACCCTACTATGATCTAAGTTGTTACACATTAAGATCATTTGATTGTGCGAAATCAGATTCTCTTTTAAACGTTCCAAATTTTCACAAATCGTATTCCATCTATCGCCTTGTTTATTAGCCATATGACTATTTGTACAGGTCCTTAACAGTCTTTCAAAGGCATCCTGAAAATAATAGTGTATACAATTTCCAAATCATATATACGAAAATTCTTAAGGGACTTTTAATCGAACTGATAGTCAGAGTCACTTGAGCTTCCATTGAACGATAAGTCAACCTCATGACATCATAGGAGATATTATCGTTATACTCACAAGAATTGTGATAAAACGATGAGTAAGAAGAGCCTTAACATCAATCTTCATATTTTTCAAATTGATACCCCCTTCCTTAATAGATTTATAAAGGTCAAACAGTTGAACTCGCAAAATCTGACCCTGCCAGATGAAGTATCCAATCAATTTGTTTACATGCGTCCAAAAGGCTTTAAAGAACTGAAAAAAGTTGACATGGATACATTAATTTACTAAGAATAAAGATGTTTACAAAACGGCATTTGTCCAAAATTGAGGAGAGACTATCTTGGAAAGATAGGAGGTCAAGAATCAAAATTTGAAGCAATATATTCCCGGCCGTTGTAATGTCAGATGACCAATGGATTCTCAGAATTTTCAAAGTATCAGTTAGAGAGATTTTGGCAAAAATTCATGTTCAAAGCCTGTTTTTTTTTCTTTAATTATACGTATACCCGCCACAGACTGAACGATCGAAAGAATAAAAAAAAGAACTTTGTGCAATTCCTCCTCGGAGGTCAAAATATATGCCACGTCATTAGCATACAAAAGATTTCGTAAAGGATACGACAGAAGATATATTTCCGTCAGGGACTGATGAATGGCCATAGCAAAAGGCCATGGCCACCGCTAAGGGAAGAGTAGCAGAGGCGCAATTCTGAACCACTCCTTTACCTAATCTTCCATTCGCTGAGATTTTAACATATCTGTTTAAGTATATCCAACGTAACAAGTTAATAAATTACGGAGGAAATTGTATAAGCCGCATTACTTCAAACAAATGGTCATGTGAGATGTTGTCATGGGCTCTTTGACAATCAGTTTTCATTACGATAAAAGGAGGGAGACATCCCGTTTAGCAAATAGTAGAACATCCCGAATTTGCATAAGTTGGACATAGATGGGGACCATCTGATAGATAGATACCACTTTGACTACTGTGAATTACATCTGGGAGAACCTTCTTCAAGCAATTCGCCAGACATTTCATAAAAAATATGAGTGTCAGAGTTCTGGAGATAAATAACCCTGAATGCAAATACGAGAAAGCTGGACTTGGGATGTTCTGCAATTCAGCTCTTCAGTTTCTTAAAGCGTTTTAAGAAGCTGAAACATTTCGCTTCATGTTCACTTACGTACTTCACTTTATATATACAGTGTCCCATTATAATCAAAACGCTGGAATATTGCAAAGCACTGAAAGAAAATACAAAAAGTGTGCAATGGAGCATGTACCGACAGAGGGGGACAGCCTTCCATGCACAATAGAGTTATATCACATGAACAGTGTTGCTATCTCAACAGAAAATTATATTTTTTTCAAATGGGATGAAGGTTCAATACTTTCGGAGGTGATAGTATGAGTCATGATAAACAAAAACGTTTATAGGAACATGGGTCGAATTCTGCTTCGTTTTGGAGGTACAGTGATTCCAACTTGGAACCCAAAATCAACGCCTACATGCGAAGAAAATGAATATTTCCCAATAAATAAGAAACGACGCATTGAATGAAAATTTCGTTTGTGGAAATTTGTTTGTAGCAATATGGTGGATATCAAGATTGAAAACAAGATGTCACCATATTGTCAGTGTTGCCAACCCTGTGTAATATTTAATATTTTCAAATGGCACTACATTGTATTATTAGATACTTGGCATCCTCTAATGATGATAACCACCATTCGTAAAGCACACATTGCAGTGTTACAAACTGTTGATAAGGCAGAAAGATTTTCGCGAACTTAAACAAAATACGTAATTCCCTAGAATATTTCATACACAGTTTGCAACACTGCGATGTGTGATTTACGTATGTTGTTTATCGTCACTAGAAGATGCCAAATATCTAATAATACAATGTCGTGCAATTTGACAAATTTAAACGTTATACAGGGTTGGCAACACTGACAATCTGGCAACATCTTGTTTTCAATCCTGATATCCACCACATTGTTACAAACAAATTTCGACAAACGAAATTTTCATTCAATGCGTCGTTTCTTATTTATTGAGAAATATTGATTTTCTTCGCATGTTAGGCGTTAATTTTGGGTTCCAAGTTGGAATCACTGTATCTCCAAAACGAAGCAGAATTCGACCCATATTCATATAAAAATTTTTGTTTATCATGACTCATACTATCACCTCCGAAAGTATTGAATCTTCATTCCATTTGAAAAAATATATGTTTGTGTTGAGATAGCAACACTGTGAATGTGACATAACTCTATTGTGCATGGAAGGCTTTCTCCTCTCTATCGGTACATGTTCCACTACACACTGTTTGTATTTTCTTTCAGTGCTTTGCAATATTCCAGTGGTTTGATTAAAATGGGACACCCTATATATATATATATATATTTCAATGAGAACCTACCGTCACTATGGTAACTTTAAATTGATAAGAATGTCAACCCGACACACTATTATCATTATTATTATAAATAACTCCAACGAGAGTACCCGTTACACATGAAACTTAAATTCTTGCAAACACTTTTTATATATTCGTTTATCCTGATTCACTATTTACATAAATGTAGGACCGATACATTTGACATCACAGACATAAAGCTGACTACTTTAACGACTTACAAATGAATTTATCACTCGTTGTTACATCTGAAATACTAAGGAAAATAAGAAAGAAAACTATTTATTAATCTTCTTTGTAAGAGCCGGATTCTGAACTTTCCCATTCTCTTCTGGATGAAATTCGTTCATTCGGGATACAACAGTTAACTTATTCCTCTTCTTCGCTTCGTCCATTAAACTTTAATGCATGTGATACAAAACTTTTTATTGTTGTTACAAACTGGTACAAAACTATGTACAAACATTTAGCACCGTTTTCAACAAATTTAGTTTAGGTAGAATCTAGCATAATCATGCGCCCCAATTCTCGGTAATCATGTGGCACCAATCTTATAATTGGTGGTATAAAATGGTAGTAAAGTAGATGCTAGTACTTTCCGACTGAATTTCGTTCATTCGAGATACAATAATCCTCTTATTCTCCTGCTTTGAATCGTCCATTAGCCGTTAAAGTATCTGGTAAAAAAAAAAGTTTTAATAATGGTACAAATCCCTAGTAGCACAGAGTATGGGGCTAATGCCGGCCCATTACTGGAACAGTACTGGACAATATCGATCACATTTGGCCCAGTATTGGACCGACACCCGATATCCTGTGCTGCAAGGGAAAGTTGTACAAAACGTTTTATTAGTAGTACACAAAGGTACAAAATTAGTACTAATATTTGAGACTAGTTTCAGGGATTTTGTTGAAGTCAGGTACAATCATTGACTAGTTCCTCCACTTCGAATCATTCATTGGTTGTTAATGGGGGTGGCACAAAACTTGTACGAATTTTTGGTACTATTTTTCAAGGGTTTTAAATAAGGTGGACTACAATCATTAACTGGTTCCCCCTCTCTCATTCGTTCATTATTTTTTACTGGACGTTCAACAACACTTTTCATCAGTTGTACTGTAACAGCCTAGTTGCTGTTCCATTTTTATTTTTATTTCTCTCCCCTTTTATTTTCTTAGTCTCCGTTTTGTTTTCTTTCAGTGTGTTCTCTTTAGCTCATTCTCTTTGGTTGGTTTTAGACTCTTTGAGCGTTTTCCGCTTGGATTTTTCTTTGGATTTTTAATCGTTATCCATCCAGGTTTTCGTTAGTCACGCAGCAATGACTTGGATCTAACGCTTGTTTTTGATTGGCCCTAGTCAATGCTTCGTGACTTGTTTTTTGCTGATTGGTGTGAATCAGCCTTCTTCTCCGTTTGCTGGGAGAACTGCTCTCCCACGCCATGTTAGTTTAGTTCCAATTTTTAAACCGAAGCGACCAGATGCATGGGCTTTCCATCACCTGTATTTCCTAAGCCCTGTCTACGAAAGGTAGATGTAAAAACTAAATTTAATATAATTTTCGATTTCGTCTATACCGGAGAATATAATATATCATATTAAGAAGGATAAAAACCGATACAAGTGCTAACTGAACTTTTTCAACATAATAATTTCGAAATTTTCACCTCATTAAATTATATACTTTGTTTTGAGATTATTTGTCAAAATGTTTAATATGTTCTAAATTTTAGTATGGGGCCGCTATTGACCGAATTCTTGCATTATAAATATCGGTCCGTTAGGTTTCAATAATCAAATGCCAATTTCTCGTCTCCCGTTTTTCCATATCTATTCGAAATTCCCGGTTAGCCATGTTTGACAGCTACCGCATATTTTTCTTACTTGATCAAATTAGCGACATGTCTGCTCGATTATTTTTGCGTACCGTTTTGATGCTAAAAGTAAATTTTAATTTATTCAACATGGTTCGATAATTTTTGGTTTCAACTCCAGCCACTATTCTCCAATGAAAAATCATATTTTATAACAATATTTTGTATTTTCAAAATTTATTCAGAACGTCTTTTGTATAACGTAGTAATCGTCTGTAATGACGTCACAAAAATATTAAGAGTAAAGTGATTCTTTAATTATCATGCATTTTGGACTAGAACTTCTTTCGTGTAAGTAATACTGTACTAAAACTTTTCCAAATTGTACAACAATATTTCGGAAATAACTTGTGAAAACATCAACGAAATTTGTTAATAATTACAGAAATTATGGACATTTACGTGTGACTACATAACTTTCAGTTCGGCTTAATTCATGTATACCAGCGATTCAAATTTGTTTGTTTTACAATGCAACAGTAATTCTGTTCAGATTCTGATAAAATTATCATAGCTGAAAGCGTGAAATATGTACATTCTGAGCAATAAATTGAAATTATGAAATTTTTATATTTCTTCGAAAACAATCTTGAGTTTATGTTCAGTGAACGTAGTGTAGAAACCTCTCAGTTAACCAGGTACGATATAAGGCATTAGTTCATAATCCTCGTACAGTGTGGTAATATTTAAAATGTGCAGTGAGTTATTTAATGTTTAACTTAATATCTATTGGAAATTAGCTATGAATTGTTACGTGAAGTTGACAGCAATTGATACTCATTATTTCTGTGTTTCGGTAAACCTATCGTTTTAAGTAATGTGATTTTTAATTAGATTAGATCGGTTCATAAATCCGTAGACCAGTGGTAGGATTCTTTCGCCAGCTGAGCAGTGATAACTTGGGAAAGGAACTATATTTTGAATTTCTGGTTATTTCTGCATTGACATATGAAGTGACTCCAGCATGTGATTTGTGTTAATATATATTATTTGCGTTTTGCGTTATGACACTACGTTTGGACTGAGTTGCGACCGTCATTCGTTGTGTTCGTTCGTCTTTATTTCAGGAATTGCGATTCCAGACTACAGGTGTGGGCCCTACTAAGGTAAAGGTAAGACATGGTCTTTTGCCACCCTGTAGACTTCGAAGTGAGTAAAGACATAGTATGAGTCACATATGAGTCGTTTTGAGTATCATCGTTTAAGATTATATCCCAAGTAAAGATTTGCGTCTTTCTTTCTTAATCTGTCGCTAATCTGAACCAGCTGGTACTTCAGAGTATGAACTGACGATCTAATTAAAAGATTGGAGGTGTCGCCTTACCGGTATTTCCTCCCTCGATCTAAATTATTTTTTTTACAGTGATCACAAGGATCTGGAATCCTCTTTCCCAGATATTCTTAAATCTGGAAGGCATTTCTGCGCCGCTCGTCTGGGGTGTAGAAAATGTTTGGAGCTAGAGGTTAGGTTAGATGCGTTGCGTGGGTACTCTAGGCTCCTGGCGACCCTATTTGTCTGTGTGATCCACTTTTGGGATCATTAGGTCTGTTGTTGTCCGTTTCAGTACAAAACATTGAAAATCGTTTCCGAGTGGATTTCAGAAATAAGATAACAAGTTAATGTTCTAATCCTTAGGTATTATCTCCCATACGGAGCAGTACTAAAGAAAAATCGCCACTAAACTTCGGCCAAAGTTTTATGCTTCATATAAGATAAAAGGTTCACCGTCTCTACACAATTGCTTAGAAAATGGGTCCAATTTAGTAGAATTTATCCCGTTCATTTTCTTAAGGTTTAGGGAGAAAAGAATAGTACGAGGGTCACTCCAAAAGAAATACACAGCATTGATTTAAAATCAAACCTGGCGCTGTCATAGCACTCTTTCAAAATGGATGCTACACTTAATATTGCCAGAAGCAACGTGCTGGTATAGAGTTCCTTTGCTGTGAGAACGAATCACTTGGAAACACTCAGTACAGGCGAAAAGATATGTATGGAGATGGCACTGTCAACCGCAGTACAGTTAATTGGTGGACAAGCAGAATATTTTGTGAATATGTGCACTCCAATATTCCGGATGTTCCTTGCAGCGGTCTGCCGCTAGCTGCATAATTTCTTGACAATATGCAGCGCGTTTTCACAGCATGCTTTTCGCTTACACACGTGTAACTGTGAAAGAATTGCCGCTCCATGTGAAAATAGGAGAAGCCAATGTATGCAGAATATTGAAACAGTTGTGGTTCAAAAAGGTTTGTGGAAAAGATGTGTCAAACAGTTGGTCAGACGTATCGGTTCAGATTTCTACCGTGCAGGTATACAGGCCCTAGTTCAAAGGTGGTGTAAGATAGTTGAAAGGAACGGAGTTTATGTGGAAAAGTATCATGTTGTTCCTAAAGAATGTATCAGCACAACGTAAAAATAGCACAGTTGTAGAATGAAATTTAAAATTTCAAACAAGTACTGTGCATTGCAGTGTTGTAACAAACCTGGAACAAATGCACGACATTACTTCACTATGGCCTAAACAGTATCAATAAGATCACAAAGACTACAAGAAAGAGAAGTACTTTCTCTCTTGCGTATGCTGGATCCTGTTGGGTTCATATCACCAACTACTTTAATTTTAAAGTTTATACTTGAAGAGAGTTTTCCCGTTATGATGATAAAGTTTCCCCGGACTTTGAAAGTTTGTTAAATGGATTGAAAGTTAGTCTTATTCAGAAAACTTTGTACGGTTTTCTCTTGATGGATTAAGCAAGACATGCCTATGCATGTAATTTTTTATGGCAGCCAAGCTATATATGCCTTGTCATATTTATGAGAGGGGGAAAGTGAATCAAATGTCGAAGCGCAATTATTGGCCAGTAAATCTAGAATTACGCAATTGACGAAAGTAGGTTTCTTTAATTGTTAGCATATTCTATTGGTGTCCGTCATATTTCACCAGTAGTTATTAGTTAGTTGTTTAGATATCCGTTAACTATCGGATTCTACCCCAGCTTATTGTTGGATGAAAGGAGATAAGTCAGGAGGTATTTTCGTAGCCAACAAAGTAAAAGTAGGCCCTAGATGTTTTATTTGTCTCATGTTTCCACCATCAGCCTTGTACCTAGTGATCTTCCTAGTAGAGGTTGTGATAACGTCACATTGCTGAATTCTAGGTGGTAGCAAGAACCAACTGGGCTGATTATAGGAAGATCGATTTGGCTTGTAGAAAAATAAATGGTGCTTGAATAAGAAGTAAACAATAAGAAGAAATGGTTGTATATTTAGTAACGAAATGTAAACCCACCTTGTACTTTAGATACTTTTCCCAAGTACCTAAAAGTACTTTGTATGGTGGCTTGGAAGCTTAGATTTGTTACCAATTGTTTTAATCTAGGTGAAAGATGTCCGGGAAGATTAACAGTTCCAAAATTGGAAACTGCAGAGAAGATAGTGATACCTAGTGCTCAAAGGGAATCTCTTGGAGTGGGCAATACTAGAGTAAATAAAGTCTGTGTAAATTCGTACACAAAGGTGATGTGATCAGAGTAAAAACAAAGATTTCAAGAAAAGATGACTACGAAGAGTTTTAGAAGTTTTTTTGTATTGCTTTCTGATCTGAAGCTAGTGCACATGTTGATTATGTGAAAGTACATGAATATGTCAGTGGCTGGAACATAAACTCTGTTATCTAGGTTGAGGGGAGAATTTTTGGATTTTACATGTAACGAAAACTGTACGTTCTGTTCTGGTTAAGTGTCCCAGATGAAGAGGACATGACGCAAATAACTTTAATTGCGTTACCAGAACATACAGTGAGTGACTTTTAATTACTGGAGTAGGTCTAACATTATAATTAATCTTGAAAGATTGAGTTAGTAAAAATGCTTGAGAAATTACCTTTACTCGTAAGGTATATAGAGCTGTGCAGCCAAGTATCCAAAATTAAAAATATGAACAAACAAATTGTCTAGTTTAAGTAATCATATCATCCACAAGTTTATCAGGTTAGGTCAGTTAAATTGTATGTTTAGTTATCCTGCTACGTTATGCAAAGAATATATATAGCGGGAGATTAAAACCAGATTAAAAAAGATTTGTTTGTTGTTGTTGTTGTTGTTTTTAACTTGGATGAAAGTTTACGGATTAATACCCAATACTTAACAGTTAATTTACCTTATGATTATTGTAGTAAGTCTCATCAAAAGCATTTGTTATGGATTTATATTGATTAAGCGCCATTGTTCGATTCTACAGTTTCCTATTATATAAGAACAAATGGCGTTCTTTTGGTTGTCCATAATAACCACAATCAAATAGAGATTTTTCCATTTGTCTTCTTAGCAGGTTTAACTTCATTGTTCCGAAGATAAATTAGTCGCTGTCTAAGTGGTGGTTTAAATTCAGTCAGGAAAAGGCAAACAAATGCATTAAAGCCATTCAACCAATAACACAGCAGTTGAGGTCGGCGATCCGTGTCACCAAATTTACCAGTCGTTCACCCCCACCCACTTCCACGCTGTCTACTGAACCATCATCATCATCCACCCTTTCTCTACTTTCTGGAAAATCCCATCAATCCCCCCCTCCCTTTCCCATTTCTTTCACCTCTCTGAGCTCTGTTACCTTCCCCCTCCCCCAGGGCCACAAACAATCTCTCAACCTCCTCTCTCTCTATTCCGCAATTCCGTTTTCATGGGGGCAATTCATCACAGCTTCCAAATAGAAACAATGCTCAAGCTTGCGTTGTAAAAGTATTTTTCAATGCCTATATGTACCTTTTTTTTCGTTATTCCCCTTTCCCTAGCATTCTCTCTGTTTCAGAGAAGGCTTATTCACTATTTGCCTGAGTAAATACAGAGCTAAATTGGCAATTGTCAACATCAAAGAATTCATCAACAGAGAAATCACTGTGAAAATAAGAAAGAAAGAATAAAAAACAGATGAAAGTTAATACTGAGTCAAATATCGAGATCAATCTTGATGTATATCGTTCTACTTCATAATTACAGTGTGTTCAGAAAGTAAAGGTAGATAAAAATAGTCATATTATATAACTGATAAACAAGGCTTTAACATTTATGACGTTACATTTTATTCTCGATTGTTTTTCCTGTGCTTTAACACGTATTTAGGTTTTGCGAACGCATTAAGCATGTATATGTTAGTCACAGAAACACGCATATTTGACTTTATCTAGCTTTGAGTCAAAGTTTATCTACATCATGGTACAAAATCAAACTTATGGTCATATTTAGGAATATGCTGTAAAACAAAGCATAGGAGTGGAAGGTCATTTATCTGGTTTACCATTCACTCAAGAAGGGGAATTATTTTGTTTAATTCTTCATACAAGGAATACTTTCTAACACTTTCGCAAGTTTAAGTCATAGTTTAATAATCCTCTATCATTTTGTTAATGATTTTGTGTCTTAAACTGCTAATTTTAGGATAGGTTCCCTGCATCCCAAACCTAAGATGTATATTGATGCTTTTCATAATAGCCATACGAATCGGACCTGGTCAATGACGGGTCCCCCGACTAACACGTGCCTTACATACCGCACTTTGGATGTGAAGTAATCTTCCAGAATGAATAGAAAGTCACTGAAACTGAAATCACCGGAACAGGAACAGAATCGTTCTACAGGTTCGTGGTCAGCTGTGACGTCACTCTTGGTCATCATTGCTCGTTATTAACTCCATACGGTCGTATCCAAGTAAAGTTTCTTTACACAACCTAGCATACAAACATTCTTTAATTAACTCACAACAAGCCGAAATTATCCTCCAGTTTTCACCCTTAATTAACTTTTCCCAGGCCATCAATACATCGTCATCTTGCACCAATTTCATGACATTTAGCAAATAATATCATTCATTATAGGGTTTGTTTTCGCAATATATATAAAACACAAATATAAGCAGAAGCGTAAAGCACAGCCTTGTGCTTTTTCTGAATGTGTTTTTGAGAATTATTATAACATGAACGTTAGTAGGCCTCCTTTCGTGTTTTCTTTCCTGGGCATTCCTGAGTCGTTGGGCTCGGGAGATGGCCGAGTTTGGTTTGTAGAATTGCCACAAGACAGGATAACTTGCGTCATCTAACTCTTTGTAGAGAACTCTTGTTTATTTCTTTGTTTTCGCTATTCTTTTTGTTTGGAGTATTGTCGTTTTTGTACTAAGTATAGCAAGTAGCCACTTTTTAATCAATACTAGCAGTGTACTGCCTAAGCAGTAGGTCCCTACGGGTCAATTTTAACCTTATCATGTTTTATAATTCTCCGTGGATGTATATATATATTGGTTAGACTGGATGCATGTATATTGGTGGACAGTCTTTGATTCATTCCTCAGGACACCCAAGGCCTATATATAATGGGTGTCAGAATTACAAAGTGGTTCGATTAAAGCGTTTTCTTTATATTAATTTGTAAGGAATTTTAAGTTATAGTTTTTGTTTAGGTTTGGGAACATTTCACTTCCGAAGGTGAGTCAATGTGGGGTATTACATGTTTTGTTAGCTGAATTTCCTTTGTGTAGAAGGCTCTGGTATTTCTGAAACAGTGTAGTGGTTTTAAGGGATCCTTTGTTTTCTTTCTTAATTTTTGTTTATGAGTTTTGTCTTCCCTCTACATGAGAGCTAAAAATTTTCGTTTAGTTTTGAGGAAGTCCAGTGCTATTTTCTTTGCTCGGGTTTCCCCAGTTTTGTAGGTTCAATAATCAATGTAAAATCACTTTTATTTTGCATATTTTGATGTGTAGATCCAATGTGTATTCAAGTTGTGGGATCACATCATTATAAGAGTTTTGCCACCACACGATTTACTTTGTCTGTGACATCATGCAGAATGTCATCAATTAGTTGGTTGAGTTCTTGTGGAGTTTTTGTTTTTACACAAAACAAGACTGTAAGTTGTTTTTTTTCTATTTCGATTAGAACTTATTTACTGAGTCTCTTCTTTGTACTAGCCTGCCTCAGTGTCAGCGGATGTAAGATTTCTGTCTCTAGCCGGATTTAAATCCGGATTATTTAGTGGTGTCCACCTCAAGAAACTGAGCTCAATATGTCCACAGTATAGAAGGCTGCTTTAACCGGCCATTTATTCTTATCTTGTTATTGGGAACTTTTGCCACATTGTCGATCAGCACTGCCTTTAACGAATGTTTATTTCTGTTCTAAGAAGATTGAAAAACTACCATCGGTCATCAATTTCCGATGATCATCTCTCCTCGTCGATGATATGGCTGTAGAGCAAAAAGAGGTTAAGAACATTTTTATTGACGATCTTATTAATGCTAGCTAAAATGAAACCAAAGTTGCGTTTTGATTTACATTAGAGCTTTTCATCTGCTGTAAATTACACTTTACAAAAATTAATTAAAATGTCTTTCTTTTTTTTTTGTCAGATATGAGTGTTGCTTGTTATTAGCTATGTCATATTAACAGCGAAGAATACGTATGCATGTGAATTACGTATTTTCAGAGTATTAAGTAATACTACGTTTGAAAATAGGCGGGATGCGTCAAACGCAGTTAATTTGCCAGACTCTCTTGTAGAAAGGTGTCTTTTCCTCAAAATATCAAATACATCCCCACAAAACTTTAATGTTTCTACTGTCAAAAGTGGATAGAAACCGTGCAAAACTCCAAAAACCCCAAACTGAAAATCCCTGGCCTAACGATATATCATAAAGTTTTTTTCCCTAAATGTTCTTGCCCCCTCAAGCAAAATCTGAAATGACGCCATTGTTTCTAGCTTCCCCATAGAGGAGTACTTTCCAAAGATCATTTGTCAGATATTTCTAATCAACTTCCGATATAATTGTTTGTGTACTACGTTAAACAAATATAAAATAAATAATTTAATTGTTTGGAGATTCAGAAATTCGTTTAATGTGATAAGGACAATAGTTATTTCGTTATAACAGTGATACATTAAATATGTTTAGTTATATATTTGGCTCGTGGGCTAGTTCACAAACTTTGGACAATCAACAAAACGAAGTTATATTTTTTTAATTCTGCTAAATATGACATGTAGAGAGAGGTACTTGAGTATTAGTTTAACTCCCAAATTTGATTGAATTTTATTACTTTGAAACATTTAGAAGAATAGTGAAAACTAATTTCAGAAAAAAAAGAAACACAAGAAAAGAATTATTATTAGGTAAACAGATCAAGTTTCTTCAGATCACTAAGATTTGTTTTTTTTAGAAGAAATAATCTTATTTCAATAATAGCAGATAATTCATTTTGCATCATAAGATCTGTTTCATAAATACATATTCCAGTACCATAGACAAACAAAACATTGAATTTCAAACTTCCACTTTACAGCATAGAAGCTTGTTATCTACGCTCCTTTCCCCTTCGTTTTATATCATGTTTATCTAATAACTTGATCAAGGTAAGTGGACTCATTCCCCATGTACGGTACTTGATCGTCCGCATGTCAATTAACAAATCTCTCAAGGTTTAGAATACAGAAACGAAAAAAAAAACAGGGCGAGGGTTTCTGCCTCAAATGAGCAACGTAGATGGTTGAAGTGAGAGGGTGAGGGGAATAAACGAGACAGATGAGATATAGAAAGAGAGAGATTTTACAGCGTCAAATAACCGAGTTGGTCATGCATTAAAACAGAATCAACGTTGATGGGTTTGCAACGAGAAACGTTTATATAATCTATCAACGTCAGCTAAATTAACGGCAATACACAGGGTTCATTATGCATCACCGACCGAAAGACAGACGGACATGGGTAGGGGGAGTAAGTAAGCCTCGTTTTTGGATGACACGCGAAACTAATGACATCAAGAAATAATGATGACCTCAGAAATTGAAGCAAGATTTCAACATTAATATCTATGTTTGTTAACACACACAAACTCGCTAAAACTATATTTTCTTAAATGTAACTAAAGTCTTGCTTTGTGTCTGTAACTTAAAAATACACTATTAAAAATAGCTTACACTAACAAGTAAGTTTTAATGAAAACTAAGGATTATATTTAGGTATTCTAACAATACATCCAGCAGAGAAAATACAACTGCTTGTATTTTGCTTTCCCTGCGAACAAGTAATTGTTACAGGCCTAATACTGAAACTGTTACATTATTGTGTTACCTTCTTTTAAAAGTTTGATGTAAGACCTTGTGATAATATGTCTTTAAGTTTCCTAGGCCTTGTGATTTGTCGGACTAAATTATATATTTTAGTTCAATTAGTACTTAAAACAAACTAAATTTGCTTCACGATACTTTAACTAGGTCGTATTAAATATATTCTACAAATGTAACGTTATCTGAAATTTGTTACAGATGATTACAAATCATCTTCCACATGATTGATTTCGGATTAAAGCTACGGGTGGTATTTAGATACTCCATCAGAGGAGGCATGTCTGTACTTGAACAGTGGTTTCGAATCCAAATTCCAAAGCAAATTCCATCAGTAAACTAAATCAAACACTATATGAGGTAACTAACGGAACCTTAGCTATTCTAGCAAAAGCCTAATGTAACCTAACCTTGGTGCTTATTAACGATGCGACGAAGTATCTGAAGTAGATCCACTTTTTTCACAAGTATCAGGATGTGGAGCTTCATGAACGAAGTGGGCATCTGCACTAATTCATGTAGGAGTAAAATTGGGTGGTCCTATGCCTAAACGAACTAACTCAAAAGAAAAAGATTCTGTAAATTGATATTTAAATTAGACTCAACTTAAAAAAATATATGCTAAACAGGCCAATTTGTAAAACAAATGTCTCCTGTTGTCAGACCAATAAGTATTATTAAATTAAAGTATTTCCAGAGATAAAAATATATTTTTTAACACAAGTGTCACTCTTCTGGATATTTTCCAAGAAGTTAGTTAGCCCGTTTTGCTAGAAGACCATCCAATAAGATTTTAAATAAGGTTCTATAAAAAATATTTTTTGTAGTTTTACTCAAGTAAGATTTGTAGCTAATGAGTTTGATCGTTCTTACAGATAATGAAAAGTTTCCATATGATAGGAGTTGTTTTCCATAAAATTGTTTCGACTAGTAACGACGCGAGACACAAATCACACTCAATGTTCATGTAGCTAGAAAAACAGGTGCGAGATTGATAACAAATGTTTTACACTGGATTCCCAAAGAAAATAAGCGAACTAGAAGATGACCAAGATGGATAGATGGAACCAAGAAAATTTTCAGGATCTACCTAATAAGGACAGCTACTGACCACATCTGTGTGAAAATTGGGGAGGCTTTCATCCAGAAGAGGATAGGCAATGGCTGAATGCGATTATAATATTATTCAAGTGAAAATTATTATGGAAAATATAAACAAAATAATTCGTTACTTCATTGACGAATATCTAACCCAGATCGCCTACTTTTTAAATTTAAGTTAATATGTATGAACCAGACAGGCTCAAAAGCTCGTCAAATATCATAGGAATGATGACCGTTGGTGAGAATCTCTTCTGAGAAAAGACAAAGTAAATCCAGGAACAAGATTTGCAATTACTTGTTTCCCAAGTATCATTCTGAAGTTTTGCAATTATCATGGCGAATGTTGTACCATTAAGCTATAAGTTCTTTAACTAATTTCTTTAAGTCTCCGTTCAGTAAATTCAATTATTTTTACACTACAACCCAACAGAAAATTATATTTATAGCCAGTAAATTTGAGTTAGAATTTTCCTTATTTTTTAATTAAACACCTTTTTTTTCTTTTCTTTAATTATGTCAATATTGTCCTCACTAGTTTATGATTTCGTTTACTCTCTCTTTAAACTAAAGACCAGGAAGGATAACACACACACACGCATACAAGCAACACTTTGGAACGACACCAAACGTGAGGTTTGTAATATTGGATAACCGCATACTCTACATCACAAAGGGTCCTCGACAGAGTATATTTGTGTGTGTGAGAGAGAGAGAAAAGGGAAAATTTCGTGGAGAAGAATTTTGGGAAATAGCAAAATTTCCCTCAACGTGGATTTTACCAGTATGAGAGATGCCGAGTAAGAGACAGAGAGAAATAGGGAGAGAGAGAGAGAGAGAGAATATAGAATAAAGTATAGAGTAGAGATAAGTGAAAGAAAGAAAGAGAGAGAGAGAAGCTCCTAATTCGGCCATTATCAGTTTTTCGGCGGTTGGCCTGGCCTCGTAGATAAGCCAAGCAGATCCGAAGAACCAAAACATTCCGGAGACATGGGTTTGGAGATTTTCGTCTAATAATTTCCCTAACTTTGCTTTGTTTGGGTAGCGTGAAGAGCCATGGAGAAGCAGCTCCCAGAAATTCATTAATGAAGTGAAAACGGTTCGAGAGAGAGAGAGAGGGAGAGAGAGAGAGAGAGAGTCTATGTACACAACTCTCCTTTTTGCTTACAGTTTTCTCTTCACGGGTTACCTATTATGCGTGTACAATCCATTTCCCTCCCTCTCTCTATCTCTCTTGTCTGCTGGTGAGAGTGTGGGTGTGTTTATGATTTTCTGTATTGCTTTTGGATGTTGCCTCTAAACTAACAACTATTAGATAGAAGAGAGTTCTGTTTTGGTGTATGTTTGTTGGGATAGTAGATTAATGTTGAAATATAGAGAAACATGAAATATTTTTAATTAATGTAAAAGTTCAAACCTCTACTCATAAGGTTCATTTTAGTTGAAGTTTTTGAAATGTTAACAATAGATGGGTAACCCAAATAATTACGATAACATTTACAAATAATGCAACGGACCGCGTGCCTGACATCTCTTGATCAGAACTTAAAGAAATTGTCTTTGTACTAGATAAACAAAATCTTTGTACAAGACAAAAATAACTAAAATAATGTTAACGTGTCACTGAACAACGTTTGGGTTATTTTTAATCAATGAATTGGTATTTGAGACATATTGCTGACATTTATCTTCCTTGCTATATTTCACTCGTATTTGTTTTAGTTTTAAGACAGTCATAATTTTACTGAAAGTAGGAGATAGTTGCCTAAATCGCAGCAGTTTCCAAAAAAATAAATATTCCTAAAAAATAAGTGGCATAATCCAATGATTTATTGTTTTCTCGTGTAAAGGAGTATTTCGCCTTTTATAAGAAGAATTTGCAAACGTTTATTTCAACGAATACTACAAAAGAAAAATTACATTTTACACCTTTGCAAAAGGTGCCATTTAGGCAACTAGTCTGTTAAATCGCACCACAGGTAGCCTAAATCGCTCCGCAGTTTAAAATATATAGAACATGTATCGACCAAAACAACAGATTTGAGCATACTTTCTGTGTCGGTATAATAGATTTATAAGCTCACTTGAATTTCACACACCTGTAATAAACTACTGAATACAAAAAATGGAGTTAAGTTTGCCTGGAAACAAAGAATCTCATGTTCAATGTAAAATAATTCTGTGTACTTTCGAACAATCAACATGACCAGTTCTATTCTTTGTTAACTTTTAATGAATCTGAATAAGTCGTGGCTGAAAGTCTGTAGTGCCCATCATGAACAGAGAACTATTTGCACACATCACAAGTGTAGAAAACAAGTTCCTCATCTGCAAGTCCGGAACACGATTCATGAACCCATTTTGTGCACACAATGCACTATACCATATCTTCCTTCACACTTTCTGCACAGATGTAACAAAACCAGTCAGTGTCAGTTGTGGCTTGGTTATTAAACTGATCAAAGAATTTCACTTTCTTAGCCGTAGAGCGCATTGTTCTTGTCCTCTTCCGTAAACTGTTGTTTGGTCCGTTGAGTATCTGCTTTGACGTGGACGGCTCGCTTCTGTGTACAAACTCGAATCGTCGCAGCTTTCTAGCCGGTTGCTCAGCTCTCGTCTTTGACATTTGTTCTATCTTTTTCTTGTATCGGCTGGAAGTTAGTAGTTCTGCCCTTTGGGGTCCTTGTCCTCTGCTCTTAGTTTTGTTTTAACCTGTCTTCAACTTCGGCAAGGGGCTTAATGTAGACACTTTCGTAACAAGACTCCTGGGAGAAAGTTTGTTTCCTGTTGTAGATGATAGACTTTAGGAGCTTTGGAAAGTTTCAAAGCCGGTTTCGTCCACATTAAAAATTCTGAACTCATTCAGCTTGTTTTCATCAATAAGCTTCTCTAGGACGTCAAAAAAATGGTAGACACTCTCTTTGTTAAACTCTTTTACTCTGTGTATAGATATGTTCTCCGGTTGCCTAAGACTAATTTTAGGGTTACGTTTAAGAAAACCATAATACCAATTTTTTCCAGCCATCTTCTTCTCTTTATTAAAAGGGTTGCGTAAATGGGGGTTAGCTTCAAGAACCTCAAACGCTAGCTTCCGTATATCTGTTTGTGTCAGTCCAAACAAAGAAGCCTCGAATTGCAAAATAACTTGAACTAACTCTCCTTTTACTTCCTTTGGTAATGCTGTCTTCCTTCCATTGACCGCAACATTCACACCACGATCCGCATTTCGAGCAACGTATCCCCGAAAGTGTGGTAGAAATGTCTTCTTCAGTATTCCATATTTTTTACAACATTCGTTTAACCTGATTTTTCCCTTTTTGTATTTTTGTAAAGCAGACTTCATATTATCTGGAGTCCAGGCACCATACACCCTTTTCATCTTCTCGCTTCTCTTCTGTATCCCATTTCCTCTTGACTGAAAAACAAAAGCAAACAATAACTTACACACATGGAACCCAAATTGGACCGGTGCGATTTGAGTAACTGCAAAGATGTGCGATTTAGAGACCCCGCCATTTTAAAGACAATAATTTTCTCTGCTTAAATGTGTAAACATACTATAGTGTTAACAGTGCAAAATGGAACCTAATAGATTACACAGACAGGTCTAGTAATGAAATGGGAATACATTCTACATACCTGTCTTCTATATTCTTATGAATGTCCGCACTAAATAGCAAGAGATATACAATGGACATTTCCGTTTTCCCTGTGCTTATATATTTTACAATTTGTTTGTGTACATCAGATTAAACAACATATATTGTTTTTTTTTAATCTCAGCGCTACGGTTTTCCGTTACGTAGAAATATATCATAAAATACTGAGAATTCAATCTCCTACGTCATACAACGAAAACCATTATCTGATTGATTTGACGTAATCAATCCGTACTATTTCCGTAGTTGTATGCTTCTCCCTATGTTACGTTCCTTATTCAGAGGTTTAAAGACGAAAAAGAGAAAGAACGTTTACATCATGACTTAACAAAATAATTAATGTACAAATCTGCAGAAGACACTTCAATAAGTTTAAACACCAAAACATGTTTTTAATAACAGAAATTGCTCGAAACAATGACAGGGGGCAGTCTTAACTTGCAGTGATCCTATCGCTGGTTTGTGTCAATTTTGATATCTTGACAATTTGGCGCAATTGGTTGGTGCATGCAAGTTTTAAGTTTTTATACTTTCACCTAAGGCTGTTCGAATCCTATCAAAGGCCGTGTTTTATTTACTTCACGAAACGCAAGAGTAACTTCAATGTAAAAGTTTCAATTTACGTTTTTTGTTTCTTACATGCTTTTATTATTATTTTTTACAATGACATATTAAAACTATTCAACATTATTCACGGTCTATAAGCAGTACGTTGATATGGGTAGGCCAAACCCCTGGATGCAACAGCTAAACTGAAGCCATGTTTTGCAGTTAGCGAAGCTGAAGTATGAAATATGTATGAATGAATATACAAACTAACCTACTAACTTTGTACCGCAAACTAACCATGCAAAGACTAATCTAATTACCAAGAAACTAACGTAAACTGATTATTTATAAACTAACCTAATGTACGCAAATCGTAGTTGTGCATTCATATAATCGCTACTAACAAGTTGTACCGTGTCTGAGTAAGCACTGAGACTATGTTGTTTATTGAAGTGTTACGATGCTGCAAGATGAACATCGCTATCTTAATCGGAGCACGTTAGATGGCGGGATTTTTTGTATTGTGGTTCGAAGTACATTAAAGCAATTAACTTTTACCTTTTCAATGGAAATATGTCTGCAAAGAAGTTATGGTACTATTTCTTAAACACGTCAAAATGTTAGAATGCGAATATAAATATTCTCATTGATAATGTAAAGCGATAATATGAGATGGCTAAGGCATATATAATACCTGAGGATGTAAAATGTATCTAAATGTACTTAGGAGTAGGAAAGAACTAATATACGAATTATATCAGCTGTTAGTTCAATAAACTAATTTCCGTTTACCTCTTTTTTCTGTGCGACTTTACGGAGCCCGCCTGAGGAAATTATATTTTCTCGGGGCAAGGTTCATATATATCAAGTTTAGCCTCACCCGCAAAGCTTGGGTCCATTCAAGTAGGCATCTTAATTGGCTGGAACTTCTATGACGTCATCTTCACTACGCATCAACAGAACTACTAAGAATCTACCGACTGAAGAGTCTCGCCGGAGTAAAACTAATTTAGATTTTATTGTATACCACAACGTCTTATAAACTCATATCCACGAAAACCCATTACAACGTTAAATTGTTAACAGTAACGAGCACTATTAATTCATGTGCTTTTAAGCTCTTGAAAAATGCTTCACTAGAATTCATTAAAAAAGTATACGATTGTCGAATGTAAAAACCCACATTTTTTTACAGAAAAAAATAGGTAATTCTTTTTAAATGCAAGTGTTCTAAAGAGCATTATTAGAAGATATGATTTAATTATGAAAAAGGAGCTGCTATAAATTAATATTGAAGCTACCAAAATATATCAATATCTTTAAAAAGCATGAATAGTAAAAATCAATCTTAAATGAATAAAACGAACTAAATGACGTGTTAAGGCATACAAAAACGATATTCACCACTTATATTATTTCTTTCGATTCATTTTTGCTATCTCTTTTAAACAATACTAACAAATCAAATACCATCTGTATGGTGACAAGCAGTCGGCAGACTGACTACGTCATAATATGGCGGCGCCCCATTAAGCGCAAGGCTGATAGACTTTTGAAGCAAGTCTTTATTACTCTTGATATATGCATCACAGAAAGAAAAGAAAATGTTTTCCATAGTCTACTTTGGCAGAAGAATTTTTTACTGCAAAAAAAAAAATGCTACCGGAAATGTTCATTTTTTTAAAAATGCACACGATACGTTTCAGAGTTAACAGACGGCCATAACTAAACTGAGGCATGTTTGGATAAGAGACGTTCCATATTCAACCACTAGATCGCACTACCATACAGTGATGTTTTAGGGCCTTGGTGTGATTTAAGAGCCGGTGCGATATAAGCAACTTTGCCCTACGTTATTATTTATTTATTATTATTTATTCTTTCCTATAATTTTATGTATTGCTACCGTGCATATATTAGCTTATCAAGCTTTTAATAGTACGTAAATAAATAAATGCATACATACATAATTATTATTATTACTAACCGAGCACCTTGGAGTCATCCATCCTCAGTGCGAATCTTCATTTTTCTTCGATCAGTGTTCCAAAGTAACTGCCGGAATGGTACTTTCGTTTTGGCCACGACATCTTCTTTCCTTATTTACTTTTTCATCTTTTAATCTTGTTGTTTGTACATATGTAAAATTAATTTTGGACTGTATTCGAAAAGATTAAAAATAAATATAAATAATGAATAAATGTTATTCCTAGAATTTTAATAATAATATTTATTATTATAGTGAAATGAGAAACGCAGAAAGACATATCCCTCGAGTTATACTTATGCTAAAGCGTCATAATTGGTTGTATGAGCCATTTTAGTGACTTTAATCTTCTGCCCGTCACGATTATACGAGTGCAACGCTTATTAAAATCCATAAACATACAAGTCAAAGGTGGGATTAGAACTCGCGACTTTGGAGGCGCTGGCCTAACTCCTTTGGTTATGCGACTACTTCAGTCATCGATATGAAAGTGTATCGGGAGAAAAAAATGTACTCCTGCTTCATCATAAATTAAAATGTATGTTCATGTATAGTGTACATTGTCGAAAGATTGCCAATAACGTAATTAATAACATACAAGAAGATGATGGGTTATATCCTTTCTTTTCCTTTCTAAGAGAAAAGAATTATATACATAAATTTCAATCTTACTTTTTCTCAGCTACATACATAACATGACCAAAAACTACGGCACATTTGAACGGACATATGTGGGCCTATTAGACAATTTACTGCACATCTGTTGTGATTATTCATCAGTTAAACACACAGGTCAACCAAGAGAAGTTTGAATGCTGGAGAGTTGCGAATCTGGAAAGGAGGAAATGCGGGAGCTTGCTGAGAAACTAAGAAACATGCTAAAGAGTTATAACACAAACGTTAAACCACAGAACACTAACGTTAAACCTTCTAAACCACAGAATCTCTCAAGCATTTTTAGTTTCTCACGCATTTTGCCTGAGAGTTGACATGTCTGCAATATATATAGTTGTTGAAGAAATACTTTAATATAATTTTAAAATTTATTATTATACATCCAAGGTGTAAATTATTGCAGCAGCCGTGGGGATAAAATACCATCCCGGTCCTTTAGGTACCATCCCGGTCCGGTCCTACATTTGCTTGTAGGCCATGAAAACTTTATTTAGGACGGACGCTTCAAAGATTCGAACCCAGATCTTCCCAACTACGGAACGAGCAAACTAGCACTGCTCCAAGCTCCATTTATTATCACTCAGCTTATAGAGATAATAAAATCCATATTTAAATATTTTATATATTTCCTTTGTTTACATTTCAAATTACAAAATACGCAAAACAAACGATCCTGTACTAAAATATTTTTGTAAGTGGTTGGTAGTATAGTTATACCTTATTTGCAATTTGGTTTCTAACAGTTGGACCGTATCAATGCCAGTTAAATATATTTATATATGGAGTGCCACCTGCTCGTAACTTTTCTCTTCAAGATCAATTTAATGACAGAGTCTATCTCTTGCATACTTCTCTGAAAGCACGTGTACGTAGCCTAGTAACTTTAGAGCTATTTGCGTTGAATTTGTCTTCTTTTGCATACCAAAACCTACTCATCTTTTCGTCTTTGGAAAAAGCACGACATCTAACATCTTTACTGTTAATTTCTGTATTTTTATAGTTTGCAATTGCACATTTGTTCACCATTTAAGCACATATGTACATTGTACAATTTATATACACACAATAAATAAAGTATATAATACACATATGTACACGAAATAAATTTAAGTTCATAGAAAAGAGCCCTGAGATAACCTAACCTGAGTACTAACCAACACAGACAGAGCACTACACACAAGTGTCCAAACCGTGACATCATTGAAAACGAATCCGCAATTGCACATCAGCGCGTAACGTTAAGGGCCTAACCAAATAACAGGTATTTCATTATAATTTTGAATGCAGACAAGTTTAGGTCATTAAGTAGTGTACAATAGCTTACAGTAGTTATTGGCATCAAAAGGAATAAAAATTTATTAATATGCATCGCGATGAGTGCATCAGTTTATAGAATCACGAAATATTATATTAATAATTAAAGAACACAATTGTTCTTTCATTTCTCTTTGAAAGTACTTCGAAATCTCATGTGCAATGTTAGCGACATTAAGCGCCATCTCTTTTTCCACTTAACGTTATCGAGTATACACAATTTGTACACACTGACAGTAATATTTCCAATTTATAACATTAATTGGGCTATCTTGTATCATACGGTTACATGTGACGCCCGAAAGGAACAACCCTGGACAAAAAGTTACTTAACTAGTAGAAATATATGGACAAACATACATATGGATAATATAGACATGGATTAATATTAATTTACGCCGTCTTCTAGTAGAATGACCGAACCTATCTGCTTTTTCATATTCTGCAATGTGACAATTATACAAAAATACTTCATTTTCAGCATCCATACATTTATATACAACTTTCAGATAACTATATATATCATATTGCAATTACAGGTTGCTCGCCACGATAACTAGATACGATCCTTCTCAAATCTGGAGAAGCATTTTCAAAGCTAATTGAATCCAGTGCTGTCACACTGCTGGTGGGTTGCCACAATTTACACGATTCCTCGGATTAGCTATCGTTTCCATTGGTCGGAAAACGTAGGCATACAGGCGATGATTTCTCTTGGCCGCATCCGCATGGGTCATCATCAATTTATTTTTCTTTCACCCCTTCAGTATTCTGGGTTCCCATCTGCTGCATACCTTCAGCAGCCACATAGGGAATCACTGTATCCCTCCCTAGTCCCTACCTGTATGAGGTCTGTGCATCGGCAAACTGAGGGTCTCGCCATTTACAACTAATTCTATTAGGGCTTCTTTGAAGTCTATCTTAACGTTATAGCCATTCATAAAATCTCTACCCACGAGAACAGAATGATTAAGACATTTAACAATGTAAACCTTGCCATATAGTTTTTCTCTGCAACGCTAATTGATAACTCCCATGACATTCTTCTTATGGGTCCCCGTACAGTCCACTAATATGACATTGGCGGCTTTGTCAAGCTTAGGATGTGACACTATCTTGGTAACCTTCTTCCAGAAGTCCCAGGAGCATAAGGAAACATTGGCCCCACTGTCTAAAGGGGAATCACAAACGACATCTAGAACATGCACTTCCGCTCTGCTAGTCCCTAGGTCGTCTGAAGAAGCCACTTCTGTGGACTGGTCATCGACGTCTTCTCCTCCCTCCGCGCCATACTCCCATTCGTCAAAGTTTATGTGGAATAAATTTAATTTACACTGTTTAATTCCAGGGTTGTTATTAGTCCATGGGTGAGCCAGGTTACGGTACTTTTCAGTTTCGACAAGATTGACGGTATTGCAATGATCTTCAACAGTCACCTGGGTCTTCTGATTATACTCATAGTTCCATTCTCCGACTCCCGAGGTGGATTGCGTAACTAGTTTTTTGAGTTCGTTACACGTGTGTATTGGTAGAGTGGACTTCAAGCTTTCAGGGAGTGGACTTCAGTGTGTCGCTTGATTATTGTTGTGAATATCAAAACCTGTAACAATGAAGCTCTTTCAACAATGAACAAAAACGAAAACTAAAAATCGACATTGATCGAACTCTGGAATTAGTTATGAACTTTTTTTCCTGAAAATTTTAACTCTCTAGACTTGAATTGGTAGGAGCAGCATTGATATTTCGTGCGACGATAAAAATACATTAGACTTATGCAAAGGTAGTGCTGCCATCTTTTGTTGGAAATTGTTCTTTACATTAACCTTAAGACGTCAGACCTTGGTATTAATACACGTAATTTTAGCTTTGCTTTTCTATACTTGTCTGCAAGTGGGTGAGAGTTTCTTTTTTGTCTGCTTATGAACTGAGATACAGACAACAGCAACTTTTGTGAAAGCCGCTCATTGGAAAACCGAATCGAAAACCCAATTCACGCAATTTTCCTTCAGCCAGAAGGGGAAATGTAGAACGTGGATTTTCAACAGGACGAGGAATGTGAGACTGAGAGAGATGCAAGAGAAAGAGAAGGAGAAACAGAAAACGGAAACAGGAGACTGAGGGAGATGAAGAAGAAGAAGAGAACTGAAAGATAGAGTAGACTGCAGAGAAACCAACAAACCTTGTGTGTTTGAGGGGGGTTGAGAAAATGCTCCCAGTGGGAAGCGCAAAATACGCATGTTGAATATTGCGTTTCGCGGTCCAGCTGAATTCACACTAACATTAACAGAGACATGAACTGAATTCAATAATCTAAGAACTCCAGCTTTTCTCACGCTCTCACTCTCAGTCTATGTCCTCCTTCTCCTGCTCCTCTCTCTCCCTCACTTACCCTTGTGTTACTGCTGTATGTCCAGTGTACCGAATACTATAGAGACTGAGAAACCGTCAAGCTTTTCAAGCGTCGGGATATATCTCGCTCATTTTCTGCCTCTCTCTCTCTCCCTCTCTTTCTCTCTATGTAGGTCTGAAGCTGTACGTATTACTTGCTTGTTTCACAATTTACATGTTCCTCTCTTGTCTCTCTTTTTCTGTCTCTGTACTATCTCTCAGACTCTGTCTGAAGCAATATACTGGTTTATTGTACTTCAGATTCTCTGCGCACGTACTGTGGAATTTCCCTTATACATAAAGGACTTCGGTTCTCTGGTTTTCGGAGGAAAGCCTACATCGCTTTTCTCGCTATCTCATCCCATAATCACAACTTATTTTCTTCCTTCCTCCCTTTCTCGCCCCCTCAAGCCCCCCAACATGTATATATACTGTCTTCTAAAACTTACGTAACGCGCTCTTTCATAATTCGTAACTATTAAACACCGTTTTTGCACAGAAATATAGCCATCTATGTTTGAGAAATTTGTAATGTATTAACCACAAAACATCACTCATCATTCAGGTACAGTTGTAAGAAAGTTCTTTGACAAACTGTGTATATTTCTGCACAAGACCCATTTCTCAATGTCTGTATGGCTGCTCATCGAACTTAAGAAAGAAACCTCTTATCTACAATAAAATATGTGCGCGTGGTCACGGGTTCAAATCCCGCAATGGTTCGGAGCGCACTTTACAGAAACGGAAGGTCCTGTCGTTAGAAGCTCACCAGCTTGTTTAGAACGTTAATAGGCCTAATAATTCACTCACCCTTATCCAAAAGTTTGCAAGACTTGTGTAGGACCGAAATGTAGTTTTTTTTTGTACTATTACAGTGGATGCTGATAATATTATTCTTGGAGAGAGAAACTGGGAACAGGGTAGCACTATTTGCTCCATTATGCCATTTCCAACTAAAATGGGTAAAGTTCTAAATCTCAGGAGCTATGTAATAACTTCACTACATCTGGCAACCATGAAATTTAAAGTGTGAATTCTTTTTGTCAGTTGTTCATTATGTGAATATAGCAAAACGCAGGCATTGAGTTAGGAAATACTTCGCTAGGGTCACGACTGGCGCTGTGAGTGCGTCGCCAATTGTATGTCTAGCGAGAGCGCTTTTATATAGCAACTCAACAGGTATTGTTAGCAGTTATGTCACGTTATTTGGTATTTCAACTGAAGCTTATGATTGTACTGATATATTTAAGACAAGGAGTAATAGGCCTATACCGCTTGCAGATAAGTAGTTTGTTCGTTGAAACCATTTCGTGTACGAAGATAGCACATCTTTAGTCAATTGGGTCAAATTATTCGTGACGGTAACCAAGTGGCGGAACAAATTCGAATTTCAAATGGAACATTTCACAAGATACTCCACGAAAATTCTGTGCCGTATGTATGGTCGCATGGTACTAAAGAAGTTATCACTAAAACAAGAGGAAGTAGCTGTTATCATTAGTGACTTCTTGACACGGTGGATTCAGTTTCAGACATTTTGAAGTGAATCATTACGGCAGATGAATTCTTGTGTTATATATACGACCCCTAATGTAAGCACCAGTTAAAGCATCAGAAGTCGCCCAGTTTCCCCAAGAAATCCGTACCGCGCTCACAGATCAAAGGTAAAGTAATTCTGATGGTAGCTTTATATATTCTGTGTTTGGGTATTCTTGAACAACTGAGGCTGTCTACAGCAAACGTCCTGCATTATGGAGGTGAAACAATTTGCACCAAGATAATGTTCCCACGCATCTGTCCTTACTGGAAACCGACTATTTGGGACTACACGTCACTGTCTTGATACAAATATCATATTCTTCAGATTTGGCACCAGTCAATCATTTCCTTTTATCACGCATGAATAATCTGCGTAAGGTCCGAACCTTCACGAATTGGGGAAGAGATTCCGGCTTCTTCAGAAGGTCCTAAAATGACCTACAGGAGTGCTTCCAACAATGGCACTATAACTGCAGAGGTCTGTAACAGGAGGAGGTGGAGTGTAGCGTAATTCCCATTAACTAGGTACGTGTAAACTGTATCCACTGTTTTCAAAATATTTTGACATATGTATTTCATATCTCGTGAAAAAATAAAGACAATACATTACCTAATATGCAAATAAATATCTATTTAACGGAAGTAAACGAAATTAGTATCTTCGTGTAATGTATAAACAAGTAAATTTGCCTGAGGAGAGTGTTTTCATTAACAGCTCGTGAACATTAGATGTGCCTAATTTCTCTTTCATAATTTTGAAGACTAAAAGTGTATTTATTGAACTAACAAGCAAACATACTGATAAGACAGAAAAGAAATATGAAGTGTTTCTTCCGTCATCATTAGAATTTCAAAATATGTGCACATACAAAATTACACAAATCAGTGTTTAATGCTACTATATGATCTCAAAATACGGAATGTTATTATGCAAACATGTAATAATATCCTTACCCTTTTAACTTTAACACTTAACTTTATGTAATGGAAGTCCATAACCTAATTTTCAATGCAAAATTAACTGTTAATAAACGTTACTGTTCCGAGAATAATGCAAACTATTCAATATGTTAAAATGTTATAAATTAAACTTTCTAGATTACAAAAAAGCATTTATAGCTAAGAAGAACTCTGGGGACATCTATTATGAACAAGCTTCTCCAAACAACGTATGTACTGATAACCAAAGAACAAGAGCTGAAACGGTCCAATTTTGGACCAGATCTAGGGGCACTCAAGGTATATTCGGATCAAGTTTCGGACCGGACTCATGGGTTGACGGGACACTTACGTCCTGGTCAGGCCGGATCCAAGGGCGCTGATTTCTGTGTAGCTCTGGGGAGCGGGGCATTCAGATATATTTTTGTTGCTAGATAAAGGTATAAGAAGGCACATATGATGATCTTAATACAAATTCAATTCAGATTTTGAAAAATATTATATAGTCATAAAATATACATATAATACATAAAGCTATATTCATATAGTTATTATCAAGACTTCCCTAGGCCCAGCTATATCAGAATTTAACTACGTTTGTATAACGTTAAAAAGGAGTTCACTGAAGCATATCATGTTCTAACTAATAAGAACTAAGTTTTTGCTGTTACTAGAAAACAACACTTGGAAAATAACAAAAACTAATGTTAGTGTATGCAGATTAGTTACTCAGCTTTTTCAAATGTGGTTCTCTTTCTGTCCGGCTCACACTTCCGCAGCGCTACTACTTTATAGAGAAATATTGCTTTTCTTTTAATTCTTGACCTCGACAGGCAAGGTTCAAGAAGCATCCGTCTTACGTACAGTGAGAAAAAATATTTGAACAAGTTCAACAAAGAGGGAAACAGACTGTATCACATGTGAAACATGACCCCTTTCGAAATATCTTACCCTTTTATAATAATTTGGATACCTTAGATAGAATGCTATAGAAATAACTATTTTTCGATACACCTGTAATGTAACAGGCAACGAAAGAGTGACAACTACGTAAATTCATAGCAAACCAAAAGTATTTGGACAACCCCATACCACTCTCGAAAGAATTGGTTTAGGTATCCTTTTGTGAACAAGACCACTTTGCGTGGTGTATTGAAGCAATCCACACAGTGTCAGGAACAAAGAAGCACTATGGGGATCAAAGTGAGTTGAACAACATTGAAAATACTCACTTTAATTTCAAGTGACGTGCGGATGTTAAAAGATACTGAGCCAAGCGTGTTGGAAAGCCATGCTCGACCGTTGGATACATCATAAAGAAACATAAAACAGAGCAATTATTGGTGATCCGTTCTGGTGAACCAAGGAAACTTACCGTCCGGAATGAAATCTATATTCTTCATTCTGTGAACAAAACTCAAAGAATTAGTGCTAAAGATTTGGCAA
>JAGDQP010022438.1:5281-30405 GCA_022664845.1 Lepisma saccharinum
TATGACGTCGCTCCCCATGCTTCATCGTATTCTAGATTGAACATCCGCCGTTTCCAATTGTCTACTTTCTGATTCTTTTGTTATACTTTTTTGTTCTTCGTTTCTTTGTTCATTCCCAATTACTTATTCTTTGCTATAAAGACAATCGATCATCGATATTTTCTTTTCTTTCCTTCTTTTTTTTCTGGTGGAGGTTGAATTGGAATAACTAACAACACAAGAAAAAAAGGCATAACGAAGGAAAAGAATATGAGGATGGAGTCTCACTAATAGTCTTGCTTTCTTTTTTCTTTCCATCTAGTGAAATGGAGGGCAGCAGGGGAAGGAAACAGAAAAATGGATGAAAGATGTGAGAAAGAGGAAGGCAGGAAAGTATTATTAATGTTTTCAGGATGCGGTTGAATTCCAAATACGTGAACGATACGTATTATACGAACAGTTTTAGCTTAGACATTGTTCGACTAATTGGAGCTTTTTTCTTTTTCTTCTTTTTCGCTAGTATTGAGTTCCTAGCCTAGTCGAACGTAGGGTTTTTATCTTCATTACAATGTCACAAGAATTGATCCAATAATCAATAAACCTTAGCGTAAAATACTGTATCAAGAATTTCTACACAAGATTTAACTTATAATGTTATGAGTCATTTTTATTTTATGATGTTTCATTCTTTGACTTGAATGAATCTTGAGATGTACTGCGTTTCCGATGGGTATAGTGTCCATATTCCTAGTTTTGCATTCAAATCGTTGAAATTAGCCATGCACGAGAGTAGGCAAAAATTTGTACAATACTTAACTTCTTATCAAATTGACAATAGGTTAAAGATCTCATGGATTAATATGTCTCTCTTTCTGTCCAGTTGTCTTCAAATCGAATACATCAATCTCTTAGAAACACCGGGTTCAGCATAGGACGCTGATACGGAAAATCTTTCTTTTTATACGCTTTATATTAACTTGCTCTGTAATCATCTCTGGTACAAATTTTGTAATTGATTTTTAACTCACTACCCATCATCCGATTTCTTTTAAATTTTGTAAACATGCATGCTTCCGATGATAATATAATATTCGATCATCGCGCAGAACGGTAGTTCTTCGAGTGACGCTAAGAAACTAGTCTCTTAACCACACTCACATATTTACAGCTAATTTCGGATCAAGCGAACTTTGAGCCCGATTTTGATGCTTAAACTTTGAAAGCTCTTTGCCATACTAAGACACAGGAAAAAAAATGGGTTGGGCCCCCCGAGGGCGGTTCGATAAAAATCAGAATTTCACATTTCTGGTGATAGTATTGATCCTAGACTATGTAGGCGGCTGAAACTTCCGGAATGGTAATCTACTTTTCAATGCCTTTCAAACGCCAACGTGTATAACACGTCAAAATCGATGAAGGGGTTCAAAAGTTGTTACTTTTTTTTTTTAGCCCAATCACAGAATTTCACAAGTAATTGAAAAGAGCATCTGTAATTCTGTCTGTCTTTTTACTTTAGCAAAAAATGGTTGGTACCAGGGGCTTTTTGGGGGTCAATTGCGGGTCTCATAGAGGCAAATTGATGTTTATTTTGTTGATCGGAATTACCGTTTTCGAGATACGGAGCGTACAAAATCGACTTTTTGTATGAAGACTATGCACTTTCTTTAATATGCAGCCTTACAAAATAAGTGATATCAGTACAAGAAACCCTTCGGGGTAAAGGGAAGAGTGACTCAAGAATTCTACTCACAAAATAAGTGATATCTATTTATATTTTGCGAGTGACTTTCTTTGTGTTATTATGGGGAAGGGAGCCTAAGGGCCATATTTATGAATAACTCCAAGAGTGGGTGGCTCCCAGGGGCATTGAACTTATATACTCCTAGGAGCCACCCACCTCTTGGGAGTGATTCATAAATATGGCCCTAAGTCTCTTAATTTTATTACAAAGGAAACAATTCCGCCATAGTGACACAAAGAAAGCCACTCGCAAAATGAATATCACTTATTTTGTGAGTAGAATTTTTGCGTCACTCCTCCCTTTACCCCGAAGGGGTTCTTGTACTGATTAGATATACGACAGAATAATCCAGTTAACTGTAATTAATTATTAATAATTAATAAAATATTTGGAAATTGTCCTTAAATGCACGCAACGCCGCATCTATTGTGTGAAGTTTGGGTTGCCTATCTTGCAGAGAGTTTAATATTAATCTATTATACATAAAAATAATTTAAAAAGTTTTTTTTTAAAAAAAAACTCGCTTTTTAAGGATAGACTAAAAAGTGAAAATAATAATAAATTGAATTAATCTTATGAATCGGAAAATAAAAGCGTGGGTGTTCTTGCTTTCCTTTTATAAAATCATGATATCTAAGAGAACCCACGCTTTTATTTTCCGATTCATAAGATTAATTCAATTTATTATTTTTTACTTTTTAGTCCATCTTAAAAAGTGTGTTTTTTAAAATCCTTTTTAATAATTTTTTATTATTAAATTTCATTAATAATATGAACTTTTTTTTAAAAAAAAAACTAACCACACATTTCTTTAGTCAAAACAAACTTCACTCGTTAGTGACATTCTTTATCCATTGACCAAAGTTGCATTGAAATATGTTTAAACAAAATCTACAAGCATAGTTAAACTGTAATCTCCTAGTGACACTTTGTATCTGCTGGGAATTTTAAAGAGCTATTCTGTAAAATTAAAAAAAAAAATGTTTTGTTTTTGTAACAAAGACAACTGTAGTCAAAACTATAATTTTTCAAGAGAGCATGAGAAAACCGCTCGAAATTCCATAATTTTAGCTGAAATGTACTACATTTCTGGTATAGTTTCGTCAACAATATCTGTGTAAGCAGACTATATCAGAAATGTAGTGCATTTCAGTTAATATTATGGAATTTGGAGCGGTTATCTATTGTTCTCCTGAAAAATCACAGTTTTGACTACTGCTGTTTTTGTAAAAAGAACACTTCAATTCATTTGAACATGTAAAAAAAATGTTAATTTTCATTAGAATTTCATTTATACGTATATGTACAGCGTGCTTCGTGTGTATGTGTATGTTTCCATTTTAATAGAACATGTATAATGTAAAGGTCATTGAAACTCATTTTTCGTCGTCTATGGTTGCAGTCACTCTCTTCTGATCTTCATTTGCGAAACAAGCTAGCAGCAGAGCAACTCGAGATCTTACTTACTTACTTACTCTATGTCTTACAGAACTCGCAAGTTCATTGTCGTAGTAACAAACGTTCGCCATCGGGATCTATCCTGGGCAAGATCAAGTCAGTTTTCCTCACAAACACCTACTTCTCGAAGATCCCTTGTAATATTATCCTCCCACCGTCATCTCGGACTTCCCAACGGTCTCTTTCCCTCGGCTTTCTAACCAAGATGAAATATAATCTCAGTTTTTTTTTATCCGAGCTACATGGTATGCCCATCTTAGTCGTCGTGATATCATTATTCTTACAACATCGGATGAGTCATACAGTCCGTGAAGCTCTTCATTATGCAGTCTCCTCCATTCTCCAGTTATCTGGTCCCGTTTTGGCCCGTATATCTTTCTCAAAACCTTATTTTCAAACACTCGTAATTTATGTTCATCTGCTAGGGTCCTACTCCAACTTTTGCAACCGTAAAGTATTACCGGCAGAATAATCGTTCTGTAAATCTTCAATTTCAATATCCTTGATATTAATCGCTATGTTAGAAGTTTTTGGACTGAATAGAAACATGCGTTGCCCGATACTAAACGACTTTTTATTTCTTCCGTTACATCGTTTTTACTTGTTACGTATGCTCCCAAGTATTTAATTTGTTCACTTTCTCTATGCTCTCATCCTTAATTGCTATGTACCTATTTCCATTATTCCCTGTGTTCCAACTTGTTATCATTTATTTTGTTTACTCTGTATGTTTGCCTGTAGACCTATCTCATCGCACCCTTCTAATAAGACATCGGTGTTACTTTGTAGTGCATCTATATCTTCCCCTATTAAATCTACATCATCCGCGTACACAAACAGTTGATTCAAGCCATTCAACGTTAGTCCATTTTTGTCTTCTTTCACTTTTAAAATCGCATATTCTAAAGCAAAGCTAAACAGTAGTGGTGACAAGGCATCACCTTATTTCAATCCGTTGAGAATCTTGAAACTATCTGACATATTATTACCTACCCGTACTCTGCTTATGGGGTCGCTGAGACACATTTTCACAAGTTGAACAAGTTTCTTCGGAATTCCAAATTGTACCAGAATACTGTATAACTTTTCTCTTTTAATAGAATCATAAACTTTCTTAAAATCAATGAATAGCTGCTGAACAGTCCCATTGTATTCCCATTTCTTTTCCAAGATTTGTCTCAAGGCGAAAATCTGCGAATTTCTTCTAAATCCACATTGGTGATCTCGAAATATTTCATCTACGTATACGGTTAGGCGAGCTAGAAGTATATTACTCAATACTTTAACATGTTGGGAGTAACGAGATTCCGGGGTAATTATTACAGTCCAATTTATCACCTCTTTTATAAGCCGGAACTATTATTGAGGTTTTCCATTCCTTTTGGAAGCTCCTCTTTCTCCATATAGCGTTTATCAATTTATGAAGTTCCTTGATTAGTGCCGTTTCTCCCGCTTTAATTAATTCGGCTATTGCTAGTGATTTGAAATTTTTAAATTTCTTTATCGAAATTTCGATCTCGATCTCGCTAGGTATCCACGGTTCTGTGATATAGACTTCAAATTCCCCTGTTTGTTCTTCTTTGTGTTCATTAAGAAGTTTGTCGAAATAACTTTTCCATACATCGATAGTTTTAGTGGGATCCGCTAGAAGATCTCCACGTTCATTTCTAATCATCCCTAACCTCGGCTGGTAACCTTTTGTTAACGAGTTTACCCCTTTGTATAGATCTCGTATGTTATTTATTTTCCCGTTTTCCTCTATCTCCTGAATCTTATGCGTCATATATTTTCGCTTTTTTTCTGAATCCGCGTGTGCCGTTGCGTTTAGCGTTACTGTAGTTTTTTTTAGCTTTTATTACTTAGCCATCGCTGTCTTACTAGTTTCCGCTCCTCATGAAGTTTAGGGCATTCTGTTTCTTCTCACCTACAGGTTTCTTTCCTGCGACCTTCACTGTATCACGAATTGCTTCCCACATCTTACTTATATTAATTTCACTATTAATTTAATCTTTATTACTAATCGACTCGGCTAAGATTTCGAACCTATTTGAGATTTCGAGTTGGTAGTCTGCTTTTACGTTTCGATTATCTAATAGTTTCACTTCGAATTTAAGTTGTTTTGATCCTTTGCTTTCTCTGTTTGCGATGCATAACTTTTCCCTCACTTTTGTGATCACTAACTGTTGGTCGGTGTCACCTACCGCTCTTCTGTAAGACCTAACATCCATTATATTGATGTGTCTTCATCTATCTCCTAATACGTGATCGATCTGGTTGAGCGTTTTGCCATCCGAAGATACCCATGTGTATTTGTGTTTGTCTTTGTGTATCTGGAAGTATGTGCTTTTTACCGATAGGTTATTCGACATCGCGAAAGTTATCAGTCTTTCTCCATTGTTGTTGGTGATTTCATGAAGACTGTATTTGCCTATAGTATGTCTATAATTTTCCTCCCTTCCTACCTTAGCGCTGAAATCACCGAACACAATTTTCGAATTATATTTCGGTAAGCGGTCAAACAACCTTTCTAGCTCCTCGTAAAATGTATCTTTGTCGTTATCATTAGCCACCTCGGTTGGAGTGTAGACATTTATTAAAACCATGTTGCACCATCGGGCACGTATCGTAACGTACGATAGTCATTCGTTTACGAACTATATATTCTGAACCGCCTGAAGGATAGTGTTCTTAATGAGGAATCCTGTTCCGAAATCATGAGACTGTGTTCCCCCGTAGTAGAAAGTGTACTTGCCCTGTCGAATCTTGACCATCCCACCGTACTTCTTGTATCGCTAATATGTCCAACTGGTACTTCTCGGTCTTGCGTACTGACACCTGAAGAGCTCCCGTTTTGTATAACGATCGTACGTTCCACGTTCTTATTCTAAGTTCTTTCTTAATCCTGTTCTTGGAGCCCCCTGAAGCAGTCCCCGCCCGAAGATCTGAATGAGGGACTAGTTTACCTCCGGAATATTTTACCCCAGGAGAATCCATGAACCATATGTTACTATTTATTGACATTATTTAGCGGTGTAGAGTTGTCAGCTCTATGACCTCGCAGTAATGGCAGACATTCAAGATGTCGTCCTCTGTCCATCTCTGAGCCTTGCCGATGTCATTCATATTCAGCCTCAGAGTGGTAATGATGATGACACTTCCCCTCACCATGATATGTTTGTTCGGGATTATCTTCCCCTAGCCTTTGTAGATCCCTCTACTAACTGCAAGGCAGCAGTACTGGTTTTGGTCCGCCCCGGAATATAGCCGGTACCCACCATATCCGGTCGGCATTCCCCTATCCCCCACCTTGGGAGGCACCTGGTGGGAGATCAGCAACTCCAACAAGGCAACTCGAGATCTGCTGAATTTATTGTGCTAGGTTATTCTGAATGAAGTTTCTCAGAGTTTTCCTTAATTTCATCATGTTGACGATCGGATGGTGCCACTATTTTCCATCACCATCTCTGTCCCTAAAGAGAGGTCAAGAACCATTCTCCACACTTGCGATCGGATAAAGTGGTAACTGCCTGTCCACTCCATCCAGGCTATATGTCTAAAAATAAATAAATAAATAAAAAGTAATATGGTTTAAAGCTAAATCTTATCGGTAGTAGCTCTAAATATATTTGAAGTAAGTACACAGATAAAACAATTTGGTTACCGTTACTAAATGCTGGCCAACCAAATGTTTGGTATTTAACATTGCATGGATAATCCCTATTGTTATTTTAAAATTTGTGGGGTGAAATTAATTCTAGTACATCTCTTAGGAATTTAAACTTTATTATATTAAAATACTCGAATCTTAAATTCCAACTCACAGTTTAATTGACAGAATTTTGGCTATCGTTTCTGTTATTTAAATCGTCAGTTGGAATGTTCGAATATTCTAGTACACTAAAGTTTTAATCTTTTTATGGGTGTACTTGACGCACTTCAATGTCTTAGGGGTCAATGTCAAGTCATTTGGAAGAGGAATTCTCTACGTAATGTTGAAAACGAAAAATTTGGTTGTGCCGCATTGGGTAATAGCAGCCATTTTGTGTGTACGTGTGTAGCAACTTATTCTTTCCTTGTTGCACAGATTCTTGATTACGTTCGTCGTCTTGTTATAAAGTGTTCCTTGGTTCTATTTTCGGTGGCAAATTCACTTCAACCTGATGACGTTAAGAATAATTTCAATCTGAGGTAAGGCAATGGAAAACCAACATAGATTCACCTTGTCAGGGATATACTAGTCATTAACTTATCTCTGGAAAGAGTTACTTCCATCGTCAGCTTATCTATATTTGAAGTTACTACTTACTAACATATTTTGAAGTTAGGTTTTTGTAGAATATATATATATATATATATATATATATATGAAATAAAGTAAAAAATTGCTAAAACTTTCAGGTTAGTAATTGTATGAAGTAGCAAAACATAACATTAATCAAATCTTTTAAAGTTTGGATCTATTTCACCTACGTATATTACATTCTATCCGTATTCACTGGCAACAAAGCTTAACTTGTCCACTTGACAATACATGTCACTGCGTGTTATGTTTTGATTTAGGTTTCCATTATACAGATGGAAGTTAATCACAAGGATAGATCAGTAATGTGAACTAACTGTAATTAGGCGGAAGCGAAGATTTTATTTACAAGATGACGTAATTAGCTATACAAAGCCTTTGCTAATCTTCTGTATATCAGTAGGCAAGTCGGTTAAAATAAACAAAGTGTAGATATTCAGGTTTAACATCAAAACAAACAAATGAATGATCAGTTTGTCAGAAAAGACTGTTATTTCCTTGAGCTCCATTAGGTTCTATAATTTCCTAATTTAATGATATGAAGATGTTTCTTTTAGAAAAAATAAAAACTCATTTAAAAGCTAACAACAGATATGAATAGAAAACTACAGTATATTAGTTACTTACTCCAACGAAATTTCGTTCGATCCTTCGAACGTTCTCGGGTTAATTGCATATGCAGAACCTTGTCTAGCAGTGTATCCATTGTTATTTTCATTTTTCTGTTATTTTTGTTCTTTTCGTGCGCAGCATTCGTAGCAGAATTTGCAATGTTAACACAACAGAAGACAGAATTTACCTGGTTTGTCCAAACTTATTTTCCCGTTTCCTTTTTATAGGTTAAGCGGGCAACTATGGACTAAGCCCGTCAATGTCTAAGGGAAACGGATAATGTCCCACAGTTATCATCATTCTCTCAGGAAACTGCTGTAGGAAGATTACGCTCAAGGCCTCTGTTAAACTATCCTACCGGAATTCGCCTGGTCAAAGTGTGGATCGCTAGACACCTCAGTCAGTATGGTCGGCAGAGAGCCACTAAGCCATGTACCTCCCTAGTGTCGATACGAAGCCACCTTACTGACTGCATAAGGTGGACTGGGTATTGAAATATGTATTAATAAATACCAAATAAATTATTCATTTATTATTTTTGTTTGTAGTATTTATTGCCATTACTGCTGTCTATCATCTCAATTATAATAAATAATGGCTCCTGGAAAGCAAAACGTCTCGAAATGAACTGGAAAAGGTAGGCTAGGGATCTTTTATTAATTACTGACTAATTGACTTGTTATTAACGTGCTAAAGTAGATGGAGATCAGTAGCTATGAACCATTCCGTTCAATGGACTCCGGCAGGCATTGAACCCGTGATTAAGCGCACACAAAACGAGGGCGCCAACCTCTCGGCCATAACGAGATCACTCTTTTCTAAGTACTATTCTATCAATTGCCAAACAAAATGATCAAATGCACTGCTTAAACAGAGAGACGATTGCAGGATTAAGTTGTTTAGCCCTTCCACCATATCTCTAGTGGCAATCCAAGGCACCAACTTTTTCGATATGATCATGGAAACTAATAAATCGCATAACAAACATGTCGCATGCCAAAGCAGTAAGTTTCTCTCTCAGAAACCTAACAAAGTGTCTTCATTAGATGATTGTTTACACTCGTTGCCTTTCGGAATCAACTTAAAACTGTATATCCTATCCTTAATATATTAACATAATCTCCATCTGATTCATGAAAGGCAATAGCTAACCACTATCAATTCATCTTGTGTTAGGATATTCGCATTACAAACGTGCCTCTGAGCAGAACGCTTTTCATCTTCAATACGTTTCATATTGTTAACTTGTTAATCAAGCATCTTGAGTAAAGTCTTTATAAGGAGAGGAAATTTTGAAAACGTGTCTTCGTTCAAGACATCATCCCAACATTTGTCTCTTCTTCAGGCTTAAAATGTTTCAGGGTCTATTTAAACATAGAAATCAAATGGCTATATCCAGAACTCTGTACATTAACCAGAATTGTTTCTTTTTGAGCTCTAAAATCCTGTTATAGAAATTTCGCGTTTAGTCTTGTTCGTAATTTGTGTATGTGTGTGTCAGAACTGTCTCTAACGGATATCGAAGGAGGAATATCCAAAGGTGGAAACCAAAATCCTGTTGAAGAAACGGAAGTGTCATTCTTCCTAACACTAAAGAGGTGGCATGAGTACACTCCTTAACTCAATCTTTTTTCTAACTCATTTCGGTCGTACTACACCAGAGTTAACGCTGTCATTATGCTTTTATGGATTAGCAGCTACATTTGAAGACAGTAAGTAGTATATCCTCAATAAACAATAAATTCACGTAAATAACTACAAAGTTCGGAATTTGCAGTTAACGGTCAAAACAAGGGATGCTCATTAAATTCTTCTAAGTACGTGCGTAAATATAAAAAATAGAAATCTTAAATTAACGCTGGTTGGCACCACTTGAGGATAATACACAGAGGAAGAAAAAAGGAATCGTCTTGAGTCTTCTATTCGTGTCTGTCAACATAACGAAAGGGAGATGAAAGACAGAAAAAGAAGAACTGAGGAGAAAGAAAGAGAAGAAAGAAAAAGACAGAATTTTGAGAGTGAATGAGCAAGGAAAAGGAAGAAGTAGAAAAATACGAATATGCAACCGGGAACCATTTCCATGGCTACAGGGATGACAGGGAATTATGTGAAAGGGAGAAAAGGAGAATGGTTATAGGTATTAGGCGCGCTAGTGGTTGTTCGAAGGGTTTTGGTTGGAGGTGGAGAGAAAGACACGCAGGGGGAGAAGGGCAGAGATATGAAGAGTTTCCGTCTAATGGGAAGAATGAATTAGCAAGAAGGGTTCTGAATATTTGCCATGAGGAAATGATGAGGTGGAGAGGATACAGGGTTAGAATCAAGGGGGAATAGAGCGGGTGGTGGTAAAAATTGGTATATACGAAAAGGCAATAGAAAGCAAGGATAATTTGAGAGGAGAGACCAAAGTAACGATTTTTCATAAAAGTAATAACCGTGCAAACAACCATCCTAACCCCTCCACCTCTGTGAGGATGGATAGAACAGAAAATTAAGCCAGTTCCATAATCAAATACGTGATAGTTGTTTCTGAGTGTTATTGCTGATCCTGATTATAGTTTCTTAATTCAGTTTATTTTGTGCTAGTTGTAGTGCGAATATATTTGAGCTCATTTGTTTCTGTGCTAAATTTGTTATTATTGTTATTAATAATACAAATTCTGTATTTTTCATTGTATTGTATACACTTTTTAATTTACATTTGTTTTTATTTATTCATTTATCAATATTTTTTTTTAATTTTTAATATTCTGAATATTGTTTTAATTTTCTGTTAGTTTCCTTTGTAGTTTATTTCTATTACATTTGTTTTCAATGCATCTAATTTTTTACACCTTTACGTTTGAAAGAACTTTACTTTGTTTATTTATTTTATTTTTTTGTTTATTTTTTATTGTTTTCTATATGTAAATTTCAGTATATTTTGGTTCTGTATGCTTGGTATATCTTATATTCTCTATATTCATTATTGTATAGGGTGTTTTTATTATATTCTCATCATCCCATGTACATTTTCTTCTGTTCAGACGTTAGTTCTCTAATGTTGCATCACTTCCGTTTAATACTTCCGTTCTATATACATTTTTTCACAATCCATTTATTTTATATCACGATTTATTTATATTTATATTCGCTTATTTTCGTAATATTTTTATTTAGTTAGCCTATTTATTTTCAGAATAATTTTGTTTTGAGCTTCTACGGTTTTATTCTGCAATTGCTTTATTTTAACATGTATTTGTATTATTTTCTTATACGTTACTGAAGTTTCCAAGGAAATCAATTATATTGTTCAGCAATAAAAATAAAAAAAAGTATGAAAGATTTTGCATGAAAAAAGAAACAGGTGAATTAACATATCCCATTCATTTCTTAAAAGCAATTTCAAAAAGAAATTTGTTAAATTGATCGCAAAGGACTGATCATGAAATGTACTATGCTCACGTACTTTATTCCAGTGCTCTTTTTATCTGATCTTGTTGCTATTCCTTAAAAGTGGCACTTAACTTTAGAATTACAATAATATAATATTTAATATTAGAATGGAGAAAAATCACTGTAAGAACCTAACAGTCAATTTCCATAATTTAATCTACTCAATTTCCATAATTTAATGCGAACTTTAGATTTCAATTTTTGGTCAATTGTTCAACTTTAACAGCAGAATACAGATGGATAACATATAACTCCTTTACTTTTTGAAAGGATGTGTTATTCAACTACGATTCAAGTTCAGTTTTTCGTCCAAAAGAGCATAACCAAGGGAAAAGATAAAAAAGTAAAAAATAATGAATAAAATAAAATATAAATAAATGACCTAAACCCTTAATTCTGATTTGTATTAGCCTGGCGTGACCCAGAAAAGACCCTGAAGAAACCGTAGTCAGGATGGTCGGCTGCGAATTCAGACCTAGAACCTTGCGACTACAAAGCCAACGTTTTAGCAACTAAGACACGGTTTCTCAGTAATGAAAAGAAATATTATTTGTAGATTTTTGACTTTGTGTGAAAATATTTATCATTTCAGTTTTCCAGTATAGTCATAATGGATACCAATGCGTAATGTGATCAATGTATCAATAATCTGATTCTTGTACTCACTGTACAGTATGATGACAGCAATCCCAAATATACTTTTTTTAGTAGATTAACTCAACTGTTATGTTTCGTTTCAAAGGGCACACATTTATACATGTTCAGAACTAATGTACATAATAAGTTCTCTACTATTTATTTGTTTATAAAATATTGCCTAGTTACAACGTTAAACACCATATTACACCAAATATTAACTGAAAAAAGTATTATTATTCTTGTTATTATTATTACCAGAGTTAAATATTAAGGATATGCAAAGTGCATCTAGTTTTTAAACTGGTACCCAACCAAAATTTTGACGTTGTTAATCAGAATGCTCTGCATAAGCAATATTCTCTCAAGCAGATTGATTTACACATTGTTTACGGTTAGAGATAGTTATTGCTTGGCTCGTATGAAATGTCCAATTGTGAATTAATGGGTCATTGTCGTTGAAGGGATGATTGGATGACTTTAGCTCAACCAGCGCTGCTGCTGCCGATGTCCGTTCAATCATGAATGAATCATGGTGTGTGATGTTTGCATCTGGCGTCTGTGTCCTGTTTCTGATTGATGTCACTAACTGGGGACAGAACACGTGACTAGTAGCAGGTTTCTATTCTCGCACGCTTACTGTATAATACGGTCTCTTGCCTGAGTGAGATGTGGACTGGTTAAATGCTGTTGCTCGGAGAGAAACTGGGTTATCTCTGGATGAGGGTCATAAATGAAGCAAGTCTCTTTCAACGAGGAAGTCTGTTTTCTCTCTCTCTTTCTCTCTCATAATTATGCAATCCCATCCTTTCATCTGTGGTTTATCTGAGTTCTGTCAAATTACTGTCTACGTATCAGAGGTCTTGATTTTTTCGTGATTGGCATTACTTGAGCCCCCACCACCACCATTATCAAGAGCTAAATGAGATATATGTTTAAAATTAATGAAAATAACTGTTAATAATATTTGATATTAACAATACAACACCCAGTCCGATAAGTAACATTTCACTTATAGTAACGTGCTCTGTCATTTCTTTTGGAGGAAGCAGTGTTTAAAGAGAGCTGGAACGAACCGGAATAGCGTTGCGGTAAGAAATATAAAACCGGAACGGTGTTCCTACATGAATATTTTTTTTATTTGAAATTGAATATAGTGTAGTCACACCTCACATGGAACAGTGAGAATGAAAACCAGCTTAACTCTAGTTCTCCTTCCTTACTTGTAATGTAAAAATATTTTCCAGAAAAATAAATTTTGTGGAAAACCTTGCCCTTGTGTGTGACGCTTGAGAAGAAATGAAAAACGTATCGTTAATTCTTCAGTCTAATAATCTATCAGTGCATATGTATTCAGGATCTTACTACTAATAAAAATATGCTCTTCAAACGTATAATGGATAAGAGGATCACAATAATGAATCAACATAGCCGGATTAAGGTGCAAGCGAAACAAGTGACCGCTTGGAGAGCTGAGCTGAGGTGCACAGCGCAAGCGGTGTCCTGATAGCCTTTGCATATGAATTAGATAGGTATGAGCACAGAATTAGATATTCATAAAAAAAATAATATGTTTAATTTTCTCCCATATGATTACAGTTAGGCCTGAAACCTGGCTCTTTCATTCATACCAGCATACAGGATCCTATCTTATATCCTATCCTATAATAAAAATGTTTCTTCTTCTTTTTTCCTTTGTAGTTTTATAAAATATAGCATCCTCTGATTCTTCTTTATGTTATTGTGTATTGATAGCAGTTTTCCGGCATGCCCAGTTAAATTTGCCATCTTGTTTGTGAAGCTTTATGTGCTTGTGCGTGTGTAACCGCTGACCCTATGTACGTATCCATTTTTTTTTCAGTCATCACCTTTTTGTTTTGCACCAATCTCTTTCCGGTTTTCGTGTACACGTGAATCACGGTTTCTTCGACTTCAGTTGTCTGATAGTAGTGGATGTTTATTTAATTACGTTTATATGAAATTTCAGTTGCCTTTACTGTTTATTCAATCGCATTCTAACCGGGTTCTTTGCTGCTTGACATTCTCTCTTTTCCCATTTTCGTCTTGTCTGTTTGCTTGGTTTCACGTTTTTTGAACTTACCCTATTTTTTTTATTTTTTTTTAGTTTTTTGTCTTTTCCAGTTAATCTCGGCTTTCTTCTTGAGATATGGTATCTGGTAGTTGGTATGACCGGGGCCGGAGGAGATCCCGGATCCTGTAAATTTCCATATATTATTTTTGGCCCTTAATAAGGGCCATGGAGCATCAATATATGCAGATTGCTATGGACCTTTTAAAGTCAGGTATTCCCCTCTGAACACAAGATCAATTCAAAGTGTGAACAGTTTGATAACTTATGGCAAAGAATTTGTTTCAAAACTGAATTTAAATTCTGACTTTATAGAAAACGGGATAATATGTTTTAGAAAGATAAAGAAGATTTTCCTGCAAAAGTGAAAATGAACCCGTTGATCAAAGAGAAAAACAGCCCTTTAAAGTGAACTTATTTTTTATGATTCTGGACATAGTTAAAACTTTGACTGACATTTTGAATAAATGGAAAAACGCCGAAAAATATACTATCTTTTTAGTATCACATACACGAACTTAAGAACTGGGATACAAAAAAATAAATAAAAAAAATGGAGAAGTGTATGTAGCTCCAGAAAGCAATGACTCACGGTGTGCGACACTGAAGTCTTAGAACTGAACAAAGAACTAATCATCCTACCATCCGTGTTACCTTCTGGAACCTCTCATGTAGAAGTGTTCAGCTACTTTGTAAAATCATTTTTATTGGTACGTTTTCTAATGTTATTAACCTTCGAATTTTGACATTATCAATATCATTTGCGAGTGGGGAAAGAAGTTCTTCAAAGATAAAAATAAGCAAAACCTACTTGAGATCAACCATTTTTCAAGATAGTTTATCTTGCGTGACCACTATGGCAATTGAAAATAGTATACTGAACTCTTTAGATACAAATAGCATTCTAATAGAATTTAGAAAATTGGAAGTTGGGAAAGTTAGTTTCTGAAAGTTGAAATCAATAGTTGTATATTTTCCTTAAATTGAATCAAGGAATTAATTTAAAATTGCTAACTCTATGTGTTATTAGCTCCTTTTGGTATTAGGGCATATTTTGTACGTATTATTCAAATACTCTTCCATGATTTGAATAACTATTTTCTATGCTCTAAAGGCATTTCCAGTTGAAAAAATTTCTCCATGTTTTTTATCAATAAATCATAAAAACTCTAATATTTGTGTGCTTACAGTGTATTGAGATCTTGTCATAATGTTACTCTTGTCATGTATGTCATAATATATTTAACTTCTACTTTCTATAAATATTGCCTAAATAAGTAAGCTTTAAGGTAGGTAATAATTAATACCAAGTGTTGTTAAAGTTGATAACAACCTCAGAAAACTCGTTAATATTAAAATTATTTTAACTTTTCACGAAAATATTCAATGAAAGCGGGATCTGTGAGGAGGAAGAGGGCGCCGAAATTAATCTTCGCTTGTACTAAAGTATATTGGCGTAGTATGATATACTTTTTGGAAGACCCTGACAATCAATCCTAACAAGTTTATTCAAGCTCTAGTGGATGGACTTCAACGAAGAGTGTACGGCATAAACGGGGCTTGAGCCAAGGCAGGGGTAATAGTAACAATAACTTTAAATGTTTTCGAAGAAAAGGCGTATAGAAATCCTGCAAGAAACTGCAATAGTGACTTTCTCTCAATAACAAAACCGTTCCGGTAAGAACTCCCATCCACCTTAAACACTGGAAGGAAGGTTTTCGTAAGCTGTCTGGAGTAGAACATACTAATTTTCCATCTGTAGTGGTAAGCATAAAGCAGGAGGTCCCTTAAAACAAAGTTAGCCGTCGCCGTTCTCTTGATATTTCTTTTGTCCTCATCATGATTTTGTTTCGTTTACATTCTTCCTCTGTCTTCTTCAATCCCATATAGTTTCGACAGCAAAATTTCCAAACACCCTTGCTTTTCCTCTTTATTATCTTCTCCCGACTTCTCTTTCTCTTAGCCACAGGTCTCTACAGGATAATCAAAGCTCAGAACTACTGACTTACGCAGATTGTCCAGTCAATCACAGATCTGACTGTTTAAGTAGTATTGTCACTTTCTTTGGTCTTTCCAGTCTTACTCAGAATATGAGAACGATCTCTGTTCTCCGAACGTTAGACAACCAAATCGAATTTGCGTTTATGATATCTCAAGAACTTTTCAGTTATATTTCCGCAATTTTTACATACTTTTCTTTAATTCACAATAGTTCATCGTGTTCTCAAATTTTGCAACGTTAATTTAACTCATTTACAGACCTCATACTATGATGAAATATTACACAGCGACGTAAGTAGGGTGACAATACATTATTGCATTGTTAATTTAATATATTTCTATACATTTATATATTTCAAAATCATATTTTATTTTTAGTAAAATTCTAAAAAATACTAGCTCGCAACGATGTTGCGTTTGTCTGATTGCAGAACACTTTCGGATCCCCGGGTGAAAAGATCAGCTTGTATAAAAATCCCCGAACACCGAAATAACTCGAAAAATGTAATAAAATAAACTTTTTTAAAACACGCTTTCCTTGAATAATTCATAGTAAAACGTAAAAAACAATTTTGTTGATGCATGACTAAAAAGAAAAACATGAGGCGCACCAATTGAAGAATTTATAAAGGATTGTATGTGAGAGCACGCCCCACGCTTTTTCTTTTTAGTCATGCATAAACACAATTGTTCTTTACTTTTTACTACGAATTGTTTAACAAAAGTACGCTTTAAAAGTTTTTTTTAAAAATTATTTTCTAATATTTTACTTTTGTGCCAAATTAGTTTCCACTCTTCTTCAAGTTCACATTTGGAAGGCTCTCAACCCCATGCATTAGTTGAGAGTGCGCCAGTGGCTGGTAACGACATGTCGCATTGGACCATCTCTACTCAGGCAAGAATACCCCCTACGGTTCGCTTGTGGCAAAGAAGCGACTCCTCACCACTGAGTAAGGGAAGAAACAGAGTTGTCGTAAAGAGTCGGTGTTTTGGAAGTTTGTCACCTCGATAGTAGGACTGTAGAGCCATGCCTCCATGATGACAAGAAGGAAACCACCCCTTTTGTCTTTTCCCTATGTTTCACGTGCTATTTTCTGTCAATAAACCGATAATATTTTATTAATTGCCAAAACCCGATGCAACGATAAAATTATTTCAATTTGATTACTTTATTTAACTTTTATTTCCTAGTTTTAAGAGCAAAACTCCAGAAATTTAGTTTACTTACAGATTAACCGATATCTATGCAACTTCCTCACTCTAAAGGATATGCAACTTCCTCACTCCTCCAATCAGATGCGGGATATGATTGTGAATAATCTCCTCGCTGTTAATATCCCCACTGGTCACCAAATTGCCCGAACAAAAGACCATAGATTAATTACAAAGTGCGGAACTAGCAAAATATATTATGTCACGTCTAATAACATAAATCGTGTGGATAACTATGATACTCTTCCCTGTGGGTATAAAAGAAAACGATTAGAATAAATAAGGTATTATGGTGATGTATAGCGAATGAAATGGATAAGCAAATTTTAAATAATTATTATTATTTTAACGAAATTGAAATATGTGTCGGTCTTGTGTATGATGATGATGATGCGGGGGAATTTTCTGAAGTTATTAGTTTACGTAATTACTACACGCACACACACTTGTCACTTAATGAGTGGTATATTGACAGCTATTTTAATTCGACTACAGCAACCGCGTTGCTCCCAGAATTTTCTCTTAGTGCTAATTACAATGTATTATTATCAGATAAGTTTAGGGGTATTCGCCAGTGTTTTATCCTTTCATCAGATGATGACAATAATGGTCAGGTAGATTTTAATGTTTATACGTGGAGAAAACTTCATCTTTACTTGCGGTGTATTCAACATGCAATATTAAATCTGAAGACGCGAGAAAAGTGGCTAAAACAAGTTCCTTAATTTACTACTGCTACTAAACGAATTGCACTGCAAATATTGATTGACATTTGTAAATCGTAATAATAATAATAATAATATTTTATTATATTCTTAATTCGTTCTGTCATATATTAGAATATGGAGTGGCAGTCACCTTTTACATGTATGGTCACAGGACCTACCGGCTGCGGGAAGAGCTCTTTGTAAAACATTTCTTGAGCAATACAGTAATTTATTTTAAAATATTGTATGGCGTTATGGTGAGTGGCAACCTTTATACGACACTGTTGTAAATTTAAAGAAGGCGTGACACAGGATAATGATGATGATGAGATTTCAGTGGCCGATGGTTCGTACCTTATAATTATACATGATTTAATGCGTGAATATGATAATTGAGTTGTAGTTATTTTCACCAAAGGTAGCCATCACTGGAATTTAAGTGTTATTTTTATAACTCAGATTATTTTTCACCAGCACCGCGGAATGCGTGATATTTCGTTAAATTGTCCCTATATAGTATGTTTAAAAATCCTAGAGATCAGGCTCAAATTAATTACCTAGCACATCAATTGTAACCGGGTAACACAAAATTTATTCAGGAAGCCTATCAAGATACAACTCGAAATGCTCATGGTTACCTGCTGTTTGATTTAAAACAGAATACCGACGAAGAGCAGCGGGTTCGAACAAAAGTTTTTCCCACAGATTCTTTTAATTATATTTATGTAGCGGTAAAAAATAATAACATATATTTTAACAGGAATTTTTAGTATAATAGCCATTAGGGTGGAAAACAAGAATGATTAATAAGGAAAGTGCTTGTTTACTAGGACTTTTAGCAAAGACAAAACCTAAAGTACGCAAGGCAATATTACAAAATGCAGATTCCGAATTTATTCGCTCTATCTGTGAATGTTCCTATAACTTATTGCAAGGAAACGTTCCGTTAAATAAAAAAGAGAAAAATAAGAGGAAAAGTACGATGCTGCAACAAAAAGAAAAACATATAATTTTACAAAAAGGTAGTTTTCTTATAGCATTGCTTGCTCTTATTTTAGGGGGTTTACTATCTAGTCTGATTAAATTGTAATTATGCAGCATACGAAAAAACTTGTTTTAATCTCGCAGGAAGAATTACATCATTATCAAACTATATCTAATCTCGATGACGAGATGAAACAAATTTTAAATAATAAGAGTATAAGTGTAGAAGAAAAAGGGGTACAATATAAACAGGTGTTGCAGAAATATTTACATCTTGTTGAAAAAACGCAGGCACTGGAATTAAGAATCAGTAGACAAATGGAGGGGGAGGATGATGATGAAAGAATAACTACTCTCCCCGAAATTTGTCTGCGTAAAGCACGCCCTTTATTACACAGATTAAAACAAAATCCCAACGTTCAATGGGATGACAGTGGTAATGTTAATAAATATGGTAAATGAATTCCTGTTGGTAATGTAGTAGATTTAATATCGGGTTTTGTTAGATGTCGTAAGAAAAATATTCCAACCAGCGGTTGGGAACCCTTTGCTGCACTATAAACAAAATCAAATATACCCTTAGAGTATTTAGGTAATCCTCAACGTATAGAGTATATTCGATAGCTGACAGCTGCTGCTGCTCCAAAAACAGAGGAGGAAGAGAAGGAGCCAGGACCATAATGTAAACGTAAAGCTGTCACTTGGCTAACTATAGACTATAAAGAAAAAGCTGACTAATATTTACTACAACCCATAGCATCCTGCATTATTTTCAACAGCTCTAGCATTATGAAAAGCTGTAGAGAAATCAATACCTTTACAGCGGGTGGTAGAATGATTAAAAGAGCAGCCAACATATACATTGCATAAACCAGTGCGAAAACGGTTTCAACGCAATCCCTGTCCTGTGTTTAACATTGACGATCAATGCCAAGCTGATTTAAACGATATGCAAAGTCTACAGAAATGTAATGATGGGTATCGGTATATTTTAACAACGATTGATCAATTTATTTGCTATGCATGGACTGTGCCTGTCCGTAGTAATACTGGTGGAAATATTATAAATGCGTTTAGAAAATGTTTGCGTAACACCTCTACGCCTAGGAACAGATAAAGTTACAGAATTTGTTAACAGAGCATTCCAAGCGTACCTAAAAAGCAACATATTCATTTTTCACAACAAAAAACTGATATTAAGGCAAGCTCGTAGAACCTTTAAATCGCAGCTTGAAGCAGAGAATATGGAAATATTTTATAGCAAAGAAGACTTACCGCTGCATAGATGTGTTCCCGACTAGTTCACGGATATAATTCTAGGCCACACGCAGCACACAAATTACAACCCGCTTTTGTGAACCAAGATACGTTTCAACAAGTGTGGAATAGACTGGTTAAATCTCCCAGTGCTAGTATTAAGACAAAAAATATAAATATAATATAAATTATATACTGTGCGATTTACTAAGGCAAAACGGCATATTGTAGAACCTCAGCTGGTAGGGGATACTATTGCTCCGCTACTGCGTATTATAAATACGAATATTAAAGAGTATGGTGCTAGTAATGTGCATATCTTTGAAAATCCTCATTATGCCGGCGTGCAACGTAAACAGGTCAATCAAATTATTATTGATTTTAGATAGCACGGGTGATCCACCTCCTTTCCAATATGGTAGTGTATGTGTAAAACTATATTTTCGTAGACGTGACACAATGCGATATTATAAAAATAAACTAGTGAGAGTATTAATAGCAGAAAAATGCAGTGTGAGTGTACGAAATTAGAATTAGATCCCTCAAACGAGTATTATAGGTAATAAAACAGTGCCATATAAACTTGTGGCGTCAATATCTGTTAATGCACCCATAGAGTTTGTAGTCCCCGGCCACGGTGATGATTATATTAATTTACACCATACAATGTTACATATTAAAGATAAAATTAATAATGATGGTTCTGATTTAACATCTGCTGATAAGAAAATTAGTCCTGTAAATGATTTTCTCATTGCAATGTTCAGCGAGGTGCAGATATATCTGAATAATCAACTAATTGCCTATTCTTCCCACACATATCCATATCGATCGTATAATGAAAAACTTTATAATTATAATACCAATGCAAAAACAACTCATCTTCAGACTGCGATGTGGTTTAAAGATACTGCCGGTCAAATGGATAGTGTGGTTGATAGTAATAATTCTGGTTTTAAACAGCGTTCTCTTCTCACGGAGTTAAGTCGGCCCTTTGAATTAATAGGCAATATCCACGGTGATATTTTCAGTCAGGAGAAATTTCTATTGAGTGGTGTACAGTTGCGTATTAAGTTAATCCCCGTCTAACAGGCTTTTGTCTAATGGACGAAGCTTTAACTGAGGGGAAAATTGTAATTGCAGATGCGACACTGCTTGTTAAAAAGGTTGACGTGTCTCCAACTGTGAAAATAGCCCAAAATAAAGTATTACAAAACCCTAATTTTAGAGTAAAATATCCTATAACAAAAGTGCAGGTGAAAACCTGAGACTTTACCTCAGGGAATTATGGACACCACACTTCCAGATCTGTTTTCTGAAATAGTGCCTATACGTATTATTATAGGGTTTGTTACTAATACCGCTTTTAATGGCATTTATACCACAAATCCATTCAATTTTAAGCATTTCAGTATGCCATTCTTTACATTGTATGTTGACGGAACTCCTGTTCCATCTGAACCACTAGAACCAGATTTTGATAATAAGCTATATATTCAAGCATATTTTACGTTATTTCCAGGTTCTGGTATTTATTATTCTAATCAAGGTAATGCTATTTCGCTTGCCGAGTATCCTAATGGTTATACTCTACTAGTGTTTGATTTAACTCCTGATTCTAGTGCTAGTGCTGCATTTCATACTAGTCCCAAGCGCCAGGGAAATGTATGATCAGAAGTTCATTTTAACCAAGCAGTGTCATCTTGTGTAACAGCCGTTATTTACGGTGAATTCTCTTCTGAACTGGAAATTGATTTCCAACGAAATATATATATATTGATTTAAAAATGTTAATGCCGTTGAACTCTATGAGTCATTACAGGAGAATCTGCCCGATGTGCATTTTATAGGTCTATATGCTGCAGATCAATTACCTCGCTTTATTCATACACTGCCTGCAGCCCTAGTTATTAATACTGATCCTAGTACTACGCCTGGCGAGCATTGGGTTGCCATTTATATATGTAATACGGGCTATGGAGAATTTATGGACAGATATGGCCTTCCACCATATATACTGTATCATATAAAGTTTCTAAAACGGAACTGTTTATTCTATACGTGAAATAATAGACGTCTTCAAGGTGATTTATCTCAATTTTGTGGACACTGTTGTTTTCTCTATTTAGCATGTAGTGCGTTTGGCTATTCACTACAGGGCTTCTTAAACAAACTCTCAACCACCAACACTAATGTTAATGATATTATGTTTATTCATTGATGAGAATAGTCCCTCGTGTGAGATTAAGTTCTCCGTAAACATTATGTGTGTGTGTGTGTCGGTCCTGGAGCCAGTTAGCTATGGAATAGTGTTTTAAAATTTGGGTGACTGTAGTCTTTCATGTATAATTAAAAGAAATATTAAATACAGTTTTTTTTTAATTCCATGTTATTAAAAAAATTCAATACGATCCTATATACAAATAAAGAGGTGTCGTCCAGTAAACCTACATGCCGTTTTTGAAGTCCATGTTCCATCAACTTAAACTGTTTTTTCGCTTTGAGCATTATTAAAGAAGACCCACCCACGCACATATGGCACGAGCAGAGTTTGATGATTGAAAATCTTATTTACAACACTATGTGTGTGTGTGAACTTAATGCAAAGAAAATAAAAACCTCGTTCAACAGAAGACTTACAAATCTGACGATCATACTCCTTCCGGCATCTGTCAATAGCCGTGAGAAGATCAAAATTGTCCGCCGCAAACATACAGTGAATTTTCTGCCAAGAAACATGAACAAAACCATCATTCATATTAATTTCTTCACTACATTCACAGACAGTACAGCTATTTTGTTTAAATAAATAACATACACATTCATTGGTCATAATCTTTATCACTTTAATTTTCTGCATTTGCGAATGGCGCTTTTATTTCTTAAAGCAAAGTATGTTTCTTTTCGTCCTGGGACTAGGCCAATGTGTCAGAGCGGAGAGTGAGCGTAAGTCATCGACCTTTCTCGAAGCTTCAAGATGATGAGTAATGCGCACGTGGCTTAAAAATTGTGTTCGTAGTCTAATCTCTGCTATGTTAAATAGGGGTTTGTGTAGCATTTTATCCCGTGTTAAAATGGTTCGTAGCCTCTGTACCAGTTGTCAAAAAGGGGCCCGTGGCCTTTTATAAAAAAATATAATAACCACAACAAATGCGACACTGTGGCTCGTACTTCCCTGGAAAATAGACTCCTTGCTATTAGTCGGGTCTGGTATGGCCTACTATGACCTCCTATGCCATGTTATGTAGGTTAGCTAGAGTACGCTCTTCAGAGTTTTATAATATAGCCCGTAGCCTTTTATGAATCAGATTAAAGTATGATTAAATTAAAAACTCCCATCCAAGTGACCCCATCCTACAAACATCTAGCTTTGTAGTTAGACTGAAATTGCGACATTTTGGAATAGAAAAATCTGAGGATTCAATAGTACAGAAGCCACCTCTTCAGAACCTCCCGTTTTTCACCACTTTGTTGTCATACCTGACCTTTCTTCACAAAAAATCTACCAGTTTGCAATGATGCTCAACCACCACCCATTTCATCAGGTTGTGTTTTCCCAACGTATAGGTAACTTGATAAAAGGAAACAGGTCTTCCCTCTTCCGAAAGTTCAGTTACATTAGTCAACATTCAGTTAGATGTTTCATTTTGGACGATATGGGTTAAAACCAGGGTTGAAAAAAACGTTTTTTTTTAGAAAAAAAACACAACAACATATGTTTTAAACGTGTTATTTATTTATTTATTTATTGTTTTAAACACGTATTTATAGACTGCAAGAAACAACGATTAAAACGTTTAAAACGTTTTAAACATTTTCTTAAAAATAAAAAATTGGTAACGGTTCTGATAGGTACTCCATCTACAGTAGCTTCTATATCATTTCAATTGCGCTTCCGGTCTATTCATAAGTATTTACTAGAAATTGTAGGTTCTATTTTACTAAATTTGATGAAATGTGCTATTTATTAACATTCAATGACAAAACTATTTATTATATAAAATTTAACGGTACACCCCATGCAATGCGCACGCGCCGTGAACTGCGCATAGGGGATTTGTAGGTAGCGATCAACATATTCTCGACCAACGGCACGAAGTGAGGTGGGATGGTAAGTCCCACGCTCGGCTGCCTTTACCGGACAAAGTGCTCAGGAATACCTAGGACACTGTGGTACTCAATTTGATAGGAGGTTGAGTATCTCAGTGCGCCAGCCATGGGAACCATTAAGGAGAATTCTCCAGTGTCCTGGCTGGGATTTGAATTACACTTCTTGAATTTTCTCTCGTTCAGGCAACAAGACCTGCCATTTCTTTTTCACACAATCTACATTTGGCTTTTACGGTTATTTTCAGAAGGATTAACTTTAATAAAGTGTGTCCAGAGTAAATCCTTTTTTTCCCTGTGCAACCCACTAATAATGAATCTATAAACGAACAGCAAAGAAGCAGAGTACATAGTGTTGCAAAAAAAAAAAAAAATATGTTCTCTAAAGTTTTTTAATTTTTTTTTATTTTCTTTTCATGTTTTTTTAATGTCTTCCTTTTTTTTTTTGAAAAGCAAGTATTTAAAGCATTACACTGCAGATAATCAATGTAATCATCAGAATTGGGTATAACCTTTCACACATTCATCCCAATTTACAATTGCTTTGTTTTCCTGCGGCCTCACGAGGCAAATGATGGAATTATTTATGCATTCATTGCCACATTCATA
>JAGDQP010022439.1:0-10069 GCA_022664845.1 Lepisma saccharinum
TGGTAATTCGTTGCGCTTCAACTTTGGTAATTACCCATTCAACACTAATTGCACATTATTTCATTTACTCGCAGAAAGCTCTCAGTGTGTTACGTAAGCAACTTGTCATGACATTTTACCCAATAGACCAGTTTCGTTTTGAATTGGATTACATTCTCAAGGTCTTTAGGCAATTTTCGCTCAGGCCGGATGGATGATGATGATATGGATTAGTGGAATGAAGATAGTGGGAGGAAACTGGGCAACCCCTAGAAAACCCACGAACACGATGTTTGTCCACCACATTGTCAGTAATAATCTTTCGTTGAGAAGAAACCTTAAAAATCGCAGTAATTGCAAATTAAATGCGATTTGTTGCTATAAAAAGTGTAGCCTCGTTTACCCTTAATACATTTTTCTTTTGGATACTTTTCTTTTAATTTTAATTTATTTATGGCATTTCGTCAGGTCATTAGTAATTAAAAGTTACTTGATCCAAGAAATTACAAACATTATAAACTACTTAAAGTGATGAAATAGTATGTGATATATGATCTTATGCATAATAACCAGCACTTTGTGAATCGTATATGCATAATTCTTTTGACATTGATCTATAGGTCAACAGCATTGTACATTACTAAAGATTTAAGCAGAAGGCTTAAGCTTAAGTAGATATACATTACTTAAGCAGAAAATGTTTTCTTTATTAGTAAGAACATGAAATCATTTCTTGTTTCTTTAGCCAATTATCTGTAATTAGTATTGAATCATTGAATCACAGATTGTTGGCTATCAAATTATTTCCTTCCTTTATTCCCATTATTACAGAAGACGTACATTATAACTAACTGTTTCAATACGTTGTCGTGTTTGTATTTAAGGAAGAAGAAATGTTCAACGGATGCGCATTTATTTTGTAATGAGGAAGAAGTCGCCGGGCCAAATTTAATAAGAAAGATTAAAATATTAACTTTTCTTTCTTCTGCAATGGAACAGTAAGCAGCCGGAGCATGAAGACATACGAAAATGTACAAGTTGCAAAGTTACAAATTACATTCCAAATAACTTTGCAGAGACATATTTACAATTCCACACTCAACATACCTACACGCAGAGCCGGCCCTAAGTCAATCGGCGCACTGTTCCAAATCTTTGATGCACCCTCATATAACAGTAATTTAATTTTCCGAACTCATACAGTAACAATAGCAATTTCATCATTTTCACTGACATGCCAATACTAAAGTTTCAAAACAACTCAACTCAGCATTTGTGGCGACCACTTACAGTGCGAGTATTTTTGTAGTAGTTAATTTTTGCGTAGTAAGAATAAATTAATTTAGAGTTTATTTTACCATAAAAGTAGCGTACTTACAAGGAAACATACTGATGGGGCATAAAATAATTATATATATTTTTTGTTCCGTCGGGATTAGAGTGTCAAAATATGTGCGCATGCAAATTTTGCCCACTCGAGCGCAGTTATATATAATTCAAATTGTGTGTGTGGAAAGTGATCAGAAGGTGTGGGAATACGCTTATATTCTTAAATTGCTGAAAGAAATGAAAGGCAAATACATAAAAGGGTACTTGGAGAAAGGCGCTATTTGTTGGTGGGTATGTTTTTCACAGTCGCCATATTGAATCTCGATTGATATTCTTAAATGGGAAGCGGGTCCTGTAATATGTCATTCTGGGCTAAAATCCTACGAGAAATGTGTTTATGAAGTCAGTTTTGCCATGAATGTATTATTGTGAGATATGGGGTTATATGCCAATTCTATACGGGTAATGTTGCAATAGCCTGTAAACACCCATTTTGTTTTCAAATAACAAAGGAAATGCAACTCAAATGCAAACAAATCGAATATCTATATAGATTTGTATTCATTTGGGTTTCGTTTCTTCCGTTATTTGAAAACGAAATTTGAGTTTTCAGACTATTGCATCATTATCCGCATAGAAGTGTCATATACCCTTATCTCTCATAATAATGCATTTATACCAAATCTGACTTCACAAACGTATTTCGCATACACTTCTAGCCTAGAATGATATATAGGCATTATCATTGTCACCCACAACAATAAGATACATACAGAGAATTAAAGGTTTATCATAAATTAGATTCCGAAGTAGCAAGAATAATTATAGAAATTTTAAGTTGCTATTTTCTTCAGCGTAAAATTTGGAGTTTAATTTAGTTGTAATTTATTTTTCGTTCTCTTGTAAAATTGTACTTTTTGAGTTGTGACACTTTTATTCTGAACGTACGTTGTATGGAATATTGTACTGTACTAGACTCTATGAAAGTGTAAAGAAACAAAAATGTTAAATATGGACGTGAAGGAGAATGAAAAGGTCAGCTAGATACAGAAGATGCAAAGTGAAGAAGTGCTGATGAAAATGAATAAGGAAAACAGGAACAGGGATGCAATTTAAGGTGACGGAAAAGAAGAATACGACAAATCGAACTCCTTGATAGTACTAAGGAAGTAAAATCGTAATTAAAACTTCGCTATCAACGTTGTAGCGGCTACCAAACTGTGTGCATAATCTTTTTATTCGCTTAATAAGACGGGCTGGCTAACTTACCCTTTATCGAAGTGACATAAAGTGCCACCAACAAGACGATTGCTCGAATTTAAAAGAGTTAGCAATGGAAATCAACAAAGAATATTTAAATAAACATTGTTCCTTTCCATCGTTAAGAAACTAAGTTTCAACCAACAGTGAAATGTAGCACAAAGAACTTGTTTCATATTATTAGTTTCCATGAAAACGAGAGGAAAGTCTTTAGATATATTGAAAAATAACTAGCTTGCAAAACAATATAAAATAGCTGGAAAGATATCTAGGTTTGCTGATTTTTGGAACAAGTACTATCAGTTTATGCTCAATTTGGTAATAATTATCTATAGCGTGTGCTGCCTACTAATGGTTGTTGTGTCTGTTCAATTACACAAGCTATTTGATACTGATGAATTATTTTTTAACGACGAATACTTTAGGGGCACTCGTATATATTATATGTTGTGTTTTGTTTTGTTTGTAAACTCTTTGATTGTATTATATCAGGATTAATACAATTAGTTTGCATCCCTGTGTTGATGGAAATGATGTTAATGTTTGGCGTATATATATATTTTAGTCCAGAATTCAAATGGGAACCTTCAAAATAAATTCAGTAATTTATTATATCGTAAGAGCACAATTACTCCCAAATGTTAGCATAATGTCCAACTGAAGGTGAACTGCTGTGGTGTACATGGATCTCAAGATCGTAAGAGAGAATTTGAATTCTATGAGCACAATTATAACACTTCTGATGGTGAAAACGATATATTACATCTTGCGTCGTCAACTTGTTGTGGTGCTGTGAATTCTGATGACGCAACTCTTTATGTTTGAAAATCGCAAGAAGAAGTGGGTTGTGCAGTCTGTTTCGATATATTTCATTTGTATATTGTTACCTACTGCAAAATTTTGATAATGGTGTCAGAGCTAATTTTCTGCATTCAATGTGTGGTATGGGCTATAGATCAACAAATTTCACAAGCAAGATTAAAACGTTACTATACTACTAAGCGTTGCGACTGAACATTTTAAAGATTTTAACTTTTTTTAAGAAACAAAGTTAAGAAAAACTACCGGTGTATTAATATTTGGTAAAGTGGTTTTCTGGACACCAATAGAATTATTGTCAATTATAAAAAAGGATTCTTCGTAAATTAAGAAATAAGAAACTTCCTTAACAGAAGATGGTGGTATATTTAGATTGGATTACTCATCGCTTTGTAAATTAAAACTATTTAGAATTCAACATTTGTATTAATACACGGGAATGTCAATTTAGATCCTATGTGTATTAAAGGAAAATTATCTTTTATTACAAGGTCACCTTTCTATCATTTATTGTCTTTTATTCACAAACTTATCAATTGGTTTTAGGATATTGTACGAAGTTTAGCGAAGTTCCAGACACCAGTGACTCGCAAACGAAGAGCTGCAAAAATGTGTACCTGTGCGCGAGGAAAGCAATAAAAATAGTTTAATAAAATTGGAAAATACGACCTGGAGCCAGTCCATTGTATTCACTTCACAGTTCTTGTACTCCTAACATTTACATCCTTGAACCAGTCTAACTTAACCTCAGCTAAAGTAACAAATCGAAAGAGAAGCAATGAGTAGAAAAATATGAAAATTCGGGTTTATGAGGTGATTGCAATGGAATACAAAACAAGGATTATTTTTGTAAACAACGCTTTTCTTATTAATTCAAAGGAAACAAATTCTCGATGACTATGAATCGGGCGGCCCGGATTCAAATCCCGGCCAGGACGCTGGATACTGTTTTCGCAGTGATCTCATGCCTGGGGCTCTAGGTGCACTCAGCCTCCTATCAAAGTGAGTACCACAGTATCCTTGGTACTCCTGGGCACCTTGGGAGCGTAGGAGTAACCAGCTCACCTCACTTCGTACCGCAGGCAGTGTTCGAAGTGCGTGCGTGTGTGTGGGGGGGGGAATAGGAGCCACAGCGTGTCCTTAACTTTTTTATTTTGAATTTAACGTTCCCCTACGTTTTCAGTTAATGGGAGCTCATTGCCTTTAATTTCAATAGTCAATCGTCGCCACTAGGTGCAAGCGTTTCCTTATATTTTCTAACCCACTTCGAGCACTGACCGTAGGTCGAGAATATATGGAGCGCTATTTCTACATCCCCCATGAATCGTTCACGGTGCGTGCGTATCTCACAGGGAAAAGCTTTTTTATACATCAAGATAGTAGGGAAAGGACGGTGAATGGCGAATACCAAAGCTTTTAACAAGATCACACAAAAAATTATATGGCCAATTTTATAAAACAAGAAATAAATTTCAGAATGTGGTTATTAATATTTAGAATTTGTTTTAAAACTAAGCTTCAAGAACTGACTTTAAAAACATCTACATTGTTCGCCATTTCCTTACCTGGTCGGACAAAGGCGAATAGGATTTCGCCATTATCTAATATGCAATTAATTATATTTTACAAATATTTCCCAATATGTATTGTATAGATAAATTATATGATATCAAAGTCAATCAGCGCTCTGTTCGAAGTTTTCGATGCGCCCTCATAAATAGTAACTTTATTTGCCAAACTCATACGATATACTCGCACGCGAAATGGTTGGTGCACCCAAATTTGGGCGCTCTGTTCGGAGCAACAGTTCAAACACACCTCGAAACGGCTCTCCACAAACAATCGTATACATAACATCTTTATTTGCATTTCAAGAGACGTCAGTAATAAGAAAAAGAAATAATAATAGAAAATACTTTATAAGATCTACTTTTCGTAAACAAGTTGTACTACAGAGTAAAACTAATAATATTTACGCATGACTAAAACGAAAAGCAAGGGGCACGCTCTCGTATACAGCTACGTTACGAATTCTTGAATTGGAGCACCCCATACTGTTCTTTTTAGTCATGCGTAAATATATATATATATATATATATATATTACTTTTTAGTACGAATTGTTTAAGAACAGCTGTCTTTAAGAAGTTCTTTTATTAGTTTTTCCAGTTATTTTGGTGTTCTTATACTTTGCCTGAAGCTAATGTTTTGTGACCCAAATTCTAAAGTGTCGCCCAACCAGTCAAACTGGTTGTAGGCTAGTATTTATTTTAGGATAAAGAAGATTATATTTAGAAAGGCATTCAAATATGGTTTTAAAATATATAGAAATATATAAAAGTAACAATGGAATATTGTATTGGCACTCTACTTACGTCATTGTGCAAAATGATTTCATTGTATGACGTCGGAAAATGAGCTAAATAAACGTTGCAAGATTTGAGGATACTCCGAATCATTGTGAACTAAAGAAAATAATGTAAAAAGAAGTAGAAAACGTGCTCTTAAATAGGTGATAAAGACTAGTGGTGGGTTTCACTAATGTCCGTTAGACTCTAATAAATCGTTAAGTAATTTAAAGTCGTTTAAAATGCATTATGTTCGTCAACTAATGATTGCTTAAATTCTTAACGAAGATTGGTGAAACCACGATAAATGTTTTATTTTATTGACGTTTAAGCTCTATAACATTCGTCTTCTAAGTTGGAATCCTGTTTGAGGTATTCTGTTGTTTTCTGTTTGTCATACAAGAAAAACATAAACTCTTATCTTGAATTAAATCTATAGCTATGGCCATATTACTTTCTTTAGTAACTAAGAATGTTGTGAAGTTAAGAACGAAATATTTTAAAAAAACTTTATTAGTTTTGATTTAAAAAAAACTCGAAACCAGCAAAATAAAATATTTTAATTTTCATATCCAAGTCGTAGGATTTCTAACCTTGTGAGATTCACGAATGAGTTATTTAGATCCTGCCATTTGAGGATGCAAAAGACGAAGACAAATATAAATTGAAGTTTTAAAATGGAAAAGAAACTAATCGCGTTAATGAAATTTCGTAATATTAATTTTTCTATTTATCTCGAATATAATGTTTGATATACTTTCGTTTGCTACCTTTGAGTCGATTTTAGGCTTCAGTAGCAAATGCTATGAAGTCTTATACTATAGCTCTGTCCGTCTGTCTACAAATTTCAACTGAAGATATACTAGAGTCTAAGAAAGGTGGTTGAAGTGCGGTTGGAAAGATCTAGTCGTAATTTTTCCAACGGGACACTGATAATCTAAATGGGATGCTTGCTTCTGGAGCATGGCGGTAGCATATAATGCAAAGTCTCCCGACTGAGCTCCGCCTCACTTGTTTCACAATCACTCTATTGTTGGTCAAGAAAACTAATACAGTTTAACGAATCTGGTTAACGTAATACTATCATAAAACTCACATGATAATACTTTCAAGGTACTCCCTAAAAGTAAATTCTACCTTTTCCTAATGGTTTGGGTAACATCATCGGTTAACTACTTCAGGGATCGCATGCATGTTTCGTTTTGTTGTTGTTTTTTTTGAAAGGGGACTTTGTTTACTAAGATGACTTCTCTGTATCTTTTATATTTTTACTTAATGCTTAAGATGAAAGCTTTTGATGGTCAATTGTTTCATTAAAACATTTACAGTTCCCGAAAGTTTCTTAAAAGCTGAATGTTCTCTATATGTTTGGATTCTCAACATTTTCCTCACATTTTACCAGCAACTTCTATTGGTGGGAGAAGATATATTTTTCTTTACCATCCTGAACACTTTACTAATTTCACTTTAATAATTGTATTAAAATATATAGTTACTTGTTCAAACATGACCTTTTAAAAACATTTTGTAAAATGGCAGATAAATAAACAAGTATAGTGCTTTTCCCTAGATTACCAAAGTACCATGTTTCTCACCATCAATTAACAAAATTTGATTTTAGATCAGACTAAAAAGCATCTTAAATTTTACACATGCCTCTGCTTTTCTAAACGATGTGTCCTTCTCATGTGACACAGTAACACCCTATCTTGCAGCACACTTGCAATAGACATACCTGATGGCAAAATCGTAAAATACAGTTGCTTCAACGCTGTCGCTCCTCAGCAAAGATACTGTGAATGTCGATGGCGTGCGGCATCTTTGCGCAGTAGGCCGTCTTTCAACGAATTTACATTCATACAAAAGTTTATGACAACGATAACGAATTACATGAATTTATCCTGTATAACTGCTTCTCTAAGCCACATCATTTTTTCTGAACTTCTGACTTATTCATCGGTGGTCCTCTGACATTGCGTTTCACTTTGTCCATCCAAACTGCAAAGAAACGCAATAAATCAGTCAGGTTTCTCACTTTAAACTAAAGAAGCTCGATACTAAAATGTATAGTCCGTAACTCATCAGGAATAATAGTGCACAGAATACACAAGTACACACAAACGATGAAATGTCAAGTAAGTTAAATCGAACTAGAAATGTACTTTTGTTAATAAACAGCATGTAACCTGTATAAACAACGAAAACTAACTTTCCATAATGAACCAGCTGATATTTCCACCTGCTCGTTCGAGGTCAAATTATATGACAGTAATCTAATTAAATACGCCATTAAGTGTACATGTCATGATCATACAATGCAAAGCTTTCTATGGCCAAGTGAAGCAGTCATACAAAATTAGCTTTTGATAAGCTTAGAAGTGTGGAACTGAGGACTTACAATGCACAGGTTCGTAATTATGAAGAAAAATTGTCCATCATTATAAATGTTGGGGAACAAAACATGACCTTCTCTGGTTCAGAGAATTTCTGATAGAAACTTATGTGCATATCAATCAATCATCGTTGATTTCAGAATCTAGAATATATTTGTACCAACTGAAGACCCATGTGCAAAAATGGGTCAGCTCCATTTTTATTAATTGCTCAGTGTCAACACGATGTACTCCGGACCTGCTTCCGTTTTGTACATGAAAGAAACATGAGTGTTGTCAGTATAATTACCTTCTAAATCAATGGATCTGCCTGGTTCTTCCAAACAATCTATATAGCTTTAGCTTTTATTATATTTCTTTATAAAAGTGAAATTCAAATAAAGTTTGAACTGCCTCCTTTCTACGTTGGAGTTTTCAATTGCAAGAAATTTGGCCTGCCTTTGTATATCGGCAGGAATCATTGCCTATAATATTTATCCCGTTAAGTGAAGTGAAAATATATTTCTTAGTTATCACAATAAATTTGCTCCATAAGTGCATATGTGAAGATAAATCATAAGGCTATGTATTTTACTTTATTAAGTGAAGGACCCATGCAAGTTGTAATTCGTTGGTCATATTGTGTAGGTTTGAACACCTAGAATATAACTGGCAATTATTGCAACAATTTTGTCCCATTAGTATACAAATTGGGAGGAAACAGCATATGTCCTTTCCCTTGTCAAGTGAAGTTCTCACAAATTTGTTGGTGGTGTTGTCAAAGGGTATGCAGTTGCATGCAGGATAAACATATACTCACAGATAGTTTGAATGTTTTATAAAATTGACTATGAAAAACACCGCCTGAGCCAAAGATGCCAAAATCAGTTACTATTTTAAATTTACTAATAAAATATAAAAACATTTTCACAATCAGTGGAATTTATTCTGAATATCAGACGTTTATTTTATGTGTACAAATGTGTTTCTAGAATTGAAGAATGGAAATGTCGAACGCTTTAGGTGGAATTTTTGTTTTACAAAATGACTGTTGTCCACAAGCGTGTTCGATGCACCCACCCGCAATTCCCCATTCGTTTTCCAAGTGCCTAATTAATAAGGAAGAAGTGAAAACAATCACAAGCATGGAGAGCTGGTCTAAGAGCCAAGCCATGCTGCCTGTTACCTGATGCTCCAATTGCCAAACTGACGACATAATATGTAAGTTCTTAGTCAGTGACCATAATTTCTTAATTTGCGATATAGATTTCGCCATCATTACAAAAGGGAAGTAACTAATGTAACTAAGACCTTCGTCCCCCAAGACTTACACAATATGGTTAAGTCAGCTGAACGTGTTAATCCAGTCCATGTAATTCCATTGAATCCAAATGGTTTCTTTGATTTTAAGGAAGTTGCACATATGCTGCTGACATTGACGAAATGCAAGATTTCCAAATGCACAATGATCATCGTGTGTCATACGCATCCATCACAAGTAGCTATTAAAGCTATTTACAATGACAGAGAGCATTGGAAGTTATTTGATGTTTTCAAAAGAGGAAAATCTATGGCTGATATACAACATGCTTTATTGCATCTGAAAGGTCTGCCCGTTAGTCTGCTTTAAAAATAAAAGATCTGTAGACCATGTTGCATTTTCTTCTTGAGAAGCACAGAGAGTTTTATAGAACAGTTTAGGCAGCTTAATGATTCCATTAGAGTGGGAGTGGGTAGTGTATATGTGTCTGCTAATGTATATACTGGTGGAGGAAGGGTTCAATAAAAACATAGTCTTCTACTATTTGATGTCATATTGCTGTATCTCCGACCTGCTATAATCGTAAATACAATGTTTTGCTTCGACAAGCATAGCAATTAAAACGGTAAACTGCATGATGGCACTTGGAACCAAAGGTATGGCACATAGAACGTTTCTCTTATTAATCTTCGTATCTCCTAT